>SJYV01008279.1:414915-443506 GCA_006410875.1 Neotragus pygmaeus
GCTCTGACGCAAACAGACAGATGGAAGGGGCAAGAGTGTCTGTACTGGTACCCCAAGATTTTTCAAGGGTCAGTTCCTGCCCTAGCCAGGGTAGCTGGACAGAGAGGATGAGAGGTGAACGTGGTCAAGCTGACACCAGAGAGGTAACACAGCCAAATCAGGTTAGCCCTGGGCATTTTAAGAACCAGGGTTTGTACTCAGCCCTTAGCCCTGCATACCTCCCTGGGCAGCCACACAAGGGAGGCTGCAGGAGGGAAGGGAGGAGGCTCTGAAAAGCCTGTCTCTAAGGACGGGCTATTGGGGGCATGGCTCAGCCCTCGACCAGCTCAGACTCTAGCCTGGACCATTTGACTAGAAAGCAAGGGCTGTGCTGTCCCCGCCACCCTGCCAAAGCCCCGGGGCTGGAATGCCCTCCCCTGCTCCCTTCCTGGGCCCAGGATGCATTCTCATCCCACCCAGAGACCAGTGTAATTGCAGGGAGTGGGAGGAGGGGCCAGAGCTGGCAGGGCCACAGAGAGGAACTGGCTTTGTTCTGGGAGCCATGAGAAGCCACAGAGGGGTTTTGAGGAGGAGGGTGACATGGTCAGATCTGCCTTTCTGTGATACCCCCACTGGGGGAGGGCAAACTCGAGCAAGCATGGAAGCCAAGACAGGGAGACAGTGAAGACGCTTCTCAGCAGGCAGGCAGAAGGGATGCAGGTGGGATGTGCAAAGCTTGATGAGCTGAGTGATATTTTGGGGGTAAAATATCAGCAGTATTTGGGGAAGGCAAATATAAGTAGGAAGAGGGAGAGAGGCACCGAGGCTGACTCCAAGGTCTTCCTCCTGCCTGGCCACCCTTCCCTAAGATGGAGAGCCCTGGACCGACTTAGGTCCTAGCATGGGATGTGCTCAGTTTGAAATGCCTTGAAATGTCCAGGAGGAGGTGTCAGAGGGCCTTGAAGATGCGGGTCTGCAGTCAGAGGAGACCCTGGGGCTCGAGGTGTACCTTAGGGAGTCACCCGAGGCGATGGGCTTCTGGGCCATGGGCCCAGCCCCTTCAGCAGGGAGTCACCCAAGAGGAGAGCCTGGGCCCATCCAGGAGGAGCAGCAGTATCTAGTGACCAAGTAGGAGGGAGGACCCAGCAAAGGAGGCCAAGGGCAGGCTGAGCAGCAGGAGGAACCCTAGGAGAGGGGGGGAACATTCCCCAGCAGGCATTTATTGAGAGGTTTCCCAGTGCTAGTGCGGAAACAAGACAGATGCAGCCCCTACTGTATCGCGGAACTTTCTGTCTTTGGTGGGGAGGCGGACGTAAAGTCCACAATCAGATACATCTGTGATCACGGTGTGAGGTGCAGAAAGGAAAGAACAGTGTGCGATAAGCAGGGCAGAGAAAGAGGGTCAAGAGGTAATGTCAGAGGTCAGACCTGAGGGACGAGAGCAAGGCAGACGGTGGCCCCAGTGGGGTGCACACACCTGCCTAGGCCCTGCTGGGGCAGCTGGGGGAGGTGGCATGCAGCCCAGTGATGTGGGAGGCGGGGGCCAGGCCCTTCCAGAGCCTTCGGCATGGTGGCCTGGGTCTCTCTGCCAGCCACATGCAGGACGTGACCCTCAGGGCCAGGCTGATGGCCGTGGAGGAGGGCCATCGTGTCCTCAGGGAGCTCCAGGATCTCCAGTGATTGGCAGGCAGGCTTGGGAGAGGGGAGGAGTGGGCATGCCTTCCAGAAAGAGGGAACAACAAGTGCTGTTTCCAAAAACAGGCTAAAGAGCCCGTGGTCCACAGAGAGAGGACTGGGTTAGGCTGTGCACAGCTATGGGGTCGTACAGAGCTGGACACGACTGAAGCGACTTAGCAGCAGCAGCAGGCTGTACACTCTAGCAGTGGTCTCTGAACAATCAGTTCCGTTCAGTTCAGTCTCTCAATCGTGTACGACTCTTTGCGACCCCATGAACTGCAGCACGCCAGGCCTCCCTGTCCATCACCATCTCCCAGAGTTCACTCAGACTCATGTTCATCGAGTCCGTGATGCCATCCAACCAGCTCATCCTCAGTCGTCCCCTTCTCCTCCTGCCCCCAATCCTTCCCAGCATCAGAGTGTTTTCCAATGGTATATATTAATAGCTGACATTCACTGTCAGGCACTCTACCAGATCCTCTCTACATTTACCTCACTGAGTCTTCACAACAGCCCCAGGAGATGGGGATATTTGCGGGCCTTATTTTTCCCAGATGAAGAAGTCTCATCTTTCCATTTTCCAAACAGGCCCGGGCCCTCTGTCAGGGCCTGTGCACCGCTGCCCCGGCCCATCCCTCCCCTGGAGCAGTCGCAGCTGATATCTCCTCTTCCTCTTCAAGATCGCCCCTGACCTCACCAGCTCAGTTACATCCCCTGCTCTCCTCCGAAACATAGATCCCTCCCTGAACCCCTCTCGTGTT
Source organism: Neotragus pygmaeus (assembly GCA_006410875.1). Taxonomy (NCBI): domain Eukaryota; kingdom Metazoa; phylum Chordata; class Mammalia; order Artiodactyla; family Bovidae; genus Neotragus; species Neotragus pygmaeus. The sequence goes on from SJYV01008279.1 coordinate 417,333, forward strand.
GCTCGCTGATGTGCTGATGGTCTGCCACCTAGGGAGAACATGAGGTCCCTGAGAACCAGGCTCCAGAGCCTGATGCACCCAGTGAAGGCGGGCAATCAAGTCATTGTTGAAATCGTGGACATAACATGCCCAGTGTCCAAAAGCTAACAAGCATAAGAGGCAGGCTTGACTCCAGGCCTTGGCTCCTGGACCCCTGCTCTTAAACACAACAGCACCGAACACTTCCAGGCTGCAGGGGGTTGAGTCCAAGAGGCATTACCCGAGGTGCTACAAAGCAGGAGCGGGGGAAGGAAGCCTGGGCACCGGCAGCTAGTGCTATTAATTGTCTAAAGATGCTGCTGAGCCTCATTCTGAGTCTCACCAGGAGGGTGGGAAGGCACCAGCCCTTCAGAGAAGCCCATAGAACACAGGCAGGATGCACAGTTCATCAAGTACCCACGTATCAGGCAGAAAGAATTATCCCTGCTCGGCAAGCAGAAGGGAGCCAGGAAAGGCATTCGGGGAGCACCTGCTTTGAACTCTGCCTGGCTTCGAGGGCCTGGGTCTCTTCACCTGTACACTGAGGAGCAGGGCTTCCAACAACTCTAACACGGCTTCCAGTTTTGAAACAGTCTGCTCCAGCGTTTGTGAAGGAGAGACTGTGCCTTGTATATCCTGTTATTTGACACAACTCTCTGCCAACCCCAGCTAATGCTCAGTAAAGAACTGATGAGTGAAGAATGAAGGAATGAGAACAGTAGGATATAGTTTCTGTCCATAAGGGCTCGCAGTCCTGTTGAAAGAGAAGATAGAGTTTATATACAGCATGAATTCTGTAACTGGTTATTCTGATATGAAGATGCTTTATTCTGTACAGCAGGGAATGCTGCCAGAAGAAAAATCTGAACTTAATTGTAAAGACAATGAACCAATAGGGTCCTGTATAGAGGATGGGTTGTACCGTGGAGCTAAGTGTAAAGGACAAGAGAGAGATGTGTGATCCACACCTGGGAAATAAATAGAGTGGAAATGGGGAGGGCACTGCAAGGAGAGAAGGGAAAGGCCCTACTGGGAGGCACTGTTTGGGAGGCTGGCCCTGCCTGTGAGAAGGGCCCCAGGTGAGGATGGTGGGGTGGGGAGGAAGCAGGGGTTTCAGCTCTGTGTCTGCAGGAGGCAGCTGGGAGCCACTGCGGGCTCTTGAGAAGACCAACCTAATGAGACCAGAGTTTAGAGCTCCAGACCAATGGTTGTTTCCAGGATATTGAAATATGAAGCTAACCCTCACTTTCTGATCTTAGGAAAGCTAAGAACAAGAGTGGAACAGGCCAGAGTCAGAGCTTGAAGTCTTGGTTTGGATCCCAGCTTTTCTGCTTACTAGCTGTGTGCACCTGGGCAAGTTACTTAATCACCCTGTTTCCTTAACTGGAAAATGAGAATAGTAAGAGTGTTTTGGGGAAGATTAAATTTATATATATACATATATATAAAGTGCTTAGAATAGGGTCTGACACATAGCAAGTGCTGCATTAGTTTTAGATATTAGGTGTTGTTTCAGAGGGTGGGGAAGGAAATTGAGTGGAAATGTCTACATTTATTTGTAACCATCAACTTAGATTTAGAGAGAATTGGGCATTTTTGCAAACAGCATCTTTTCCGAAGTTTGACATGCTATGCCTCAAAACCAAGCATTTTCTTTCTTTCCATCTGCCTCTCACTTTGAAGAGTTAATGCTTCAGTGTTTTCTCTAAAAATTGAGTCCCCACAAAAACAGAAATAAACATCCTCCTCCTTATTCATCCCAGCCTTGGGTCTGGGTTTTGCATAACACCCTCAGCTCCCATCTCCTCCGCCTCAGTGGGTGACAGATGGCACTGCCAAAAATAAGATGTCCTCCTTCACCCCCTGCAATGAAGATGGCGTTGACCCCAGTTGATCACACAACCCCAGACTCTAAAGCTGGGAAAATGACTTGTTTTGCGTGGGCACCGCCGACGAGAAAGGAAAACAGCAGAAAGCCACATCCAGCACCCGAGCAAGGCGAGCAGAGCCTGGCCTCTCTTCTGCAGCAGAATGTGCTGACTCCAAGCCTGCCAGCAGTCATGGGACAGACGCTGCCCTGGTCTGGGGCACTCAGTGTTTACCAGTGCCCCTGCCCGTAGCCAAGTCGGGGAAGGCAGACAGTGCTACATCTGGCCCCTCTGCCAGCGAACGTGATGAGGTAGTGGTGTGATTCTGCACGCCACAGCCGGGCACTGCCAAGGTGGTTACACCAACCAAGAAGGGGACAACTTTGTGGAGGTGGAGGTGGCAAAGACAACATAGACAAAACGTCCCCTCCCCTTTCTCGAAGAAAGTGATCATGCGCACACACAGCTGAGTGCCAAAATACACCCATGAGCAGAAGTCCTTAATATCCTGAGCATTAGGCACCAGCCCCTGAGCATTATAACAGCTGTGAGAATGTTCTCCTGTTTCACACCTGGCCTTTTTGAGAAAGAGGAAAAATGCATAAAGGGAAGGAATAAAAGAAGAGGAAATCGAACAATGATGCCAGAGGCTCGTTGTGACTAGAATAAATGCTTGAAAAAGAAAACCCTCGAGTAACTAGAAGATATGCTGAGTGTGAGTCACACGACACCTTTCCAAGGTGTCAGTTATCTTCTGGTGCATCGTGCTGGCTGGACTCTATGGCAACGCCCTCATCTTTTGTGTCCTTCAGATAATGTGCCAAATTGACTATTTAAGATACTGACAAAAGAACGTCTGCTCGTGCAGAGGGCCCTGATTAAGGGCTTTTCAGTGAGCGAGCCTCTTTCCAGAAAGATGTCCTGATAACTGTGGGCAGAGGCGACCCCCAGCCGTGGGATCTCAGTGTGGTGTGGGAGATGCACTGTGGGACCTGCCTCAGCCATGCGACTGCCGTGTCCACGGCAGAGCCTCCAGTACCTACACTGCCGGGGCTTCCCTTGCTCTTCTCCACATGCTCTTCCACTGTGTCCCCAGCAATTCCACTGGCAGAAACTGAGCCCATGTTTCCCTGTTTGTTGCATTTTTTAATGTGATCAACACTTTCAGGTTCTTTCATACAGTGCCGTCTTCCTTGGGATGGTCTGTGTAGGTTCCCTTGAATCTAAAAGAGCTTATCACCCCCTTGGCATAGAGAAAAGGTGCTAGGAGTGCCAGTTGCACATTTTAAGGAATAATGGGCTAGGATGGCAGTGCAGGGTATTCCAGCGCCATCTGTGGTGTGACCCGACTTATTAATAATAACCTCCCCATTGCTGCAAGGGCTTGAGAAGAGCCAATCAGGTGGGGTCGAGAGGTGTTCAGGGTTGGATGGGAGATTGATCTAAATGACCTCTAAGGTGCCTTCCTATCTGAAATTCTGTGATACTCTTGGGATGGTTATATAGAAATCCTATGTAGCTGGTAGGAAGTTGGGGGTGGGGATCAGAATTGGTTTTAAATCTGGAGGGATGATAGTTGCAATGTCATAGAATGAAAGTTAGGGAATAAGGACTGGCGAAGCTGGTGGGGCACTCAGCCAGAACCTTTATGAAGCGGCTTGGGATTGGCCACATAATTAGGAAAAGCAATGAATCCTAAGGCCTCTTGGTTATAGAGGTTGAGAGAAACTGAAGTTTTTCACTGAAACTTGCCTCTGGCTCTTCTCTGTTGCCTGAAATCTCTGCCCCTTTGAAAAATATCTCTGTTGAGTGATATCTCCAGGAGGCTCTTGTCAAAATGAACAAACGATGCCTGCAATGGGATATCATATTAATTCATCCATATTTGGTAATATCTTTGCACATAGTAAGCAATCACTTCCCCTCTTAGTATCCCTAGGTGCTCATAAGTTCTAGCAGCTTTTTAATAAATTTTCTTTAATTCATCCCTCTCCAATCTGTTTACCTCTGTTTCTTTTTCTTTGCTGTATTGTACTTTATTTAAAGTGGCAAGAATAGGTACCATTGTCTTGTTCCTGATCTTAGGGGGAAAGCATTTAGTCTTTCATTATTAGGAATGTTGTTGTTGTTGCTTAGTCACTCAGTCATGTCCCACCTTTTGTGACCCGATGGACTCTAGCCCACCAGGCTCGTCTGTCCATGGCAAGGATACTGGAGTGGGTAGCCATGCCCTCCTCCTTCCCAACCTGAGGATCATACCTGAGTCTCCTATGCTGGCAGGATAATTCTTTCCTATCTGAGTCACCAGGGAAACTCTGGAGATGATGTTAGCTGCAGGTTCTTTTCATAAATGCTCTTTTTCATATTGAGGACATTTCCTCCTATTCCTAGTGTGACGAGAATTTTTATTCAGACTAGGTGTTGAATTTTATCAAATGTCTTTTCTATATCCATCAAGGTGATCACGTACTTTTTTCCTTGCTTAAATTATTAATATGCTACATTACACTGACTAAATGATTCAGATTTTGAATTCTATCCTGGCAGGCAGTTAAGCTTACTGCTCAGTAGTTTTNGGTTCCCTTGAATCTAAAAGAGCTTATCACCCCCTTGGCATAGAGAAAAGGTGCTAGGAGTGCCAGTTGCACATTTTAAGGAATAATGGGCTAGGATGGCAGTGCAGGGTATTCCAGCGCCATCTGTGGTGTGACCCGACTTATTAATAATAACCTCCCCATTGCTGCAAGGGCTTGAGAAGAGCCAATCAGGTGGGGTCGAGAGGTGTTCAGGGTTGGATGGGAGATTGATCTAAATGACCTCTAAGGTGCCTTCCTATCTGAAATTCTGTGATACTCTTGGGATGGTTATATAGAAATCCTATGTAGCTGGTAGGAAGTTGGGGGTGGGGATCAGAATTGGTTTTAAATCTGGAGGGATGATAGTTGCAATGTCATAGAATGAAAGTTAGGGAATAAGGACTGGCGAAGCTGGTGGGGCACTCAGCCAGAACCTTTATGAAGCGGCTTGGGATTGGCCACATAATTAGGAAAAGCAATGAATCCTAAGGCCTCTTGGTTATAGAGGTTGAGAGAAACTGAAGTTTTTCACTGAAACTTGCCTCTGGCTCTTCTCTGTTGCCTGAAATCTCTGCCCCTTTGAAAAATATCTCTGTTGAGTGATATCTCCAGGAGGCTCTTGTCAAAATGAACAAACGATGCCTGCAATGGGATATCATATTAATTCATCCATATTTGGTAATATCTTTGCACATAGTAAGCAATCACTTCCCCTCTTAGTATCCCTAGGTGCTCATAAGTTCTAGCAGCTTTTTAATAAATTTTCTTTAATTCATCCCTCTCCAATCTGTTTACCTCTGTTTCTTTTTCTTTGCTGTATTGTACTTTATTTAAAGTGGCAAGAATAGGTACCATTGTCTTGTTCCTGATCTTAGGGGGAAAGCATTTAGTCTTTCATTATTAGGAATGTTGTTGTTGTTGCTTAGTCACTCAGTCATGTCCCACCTTTTGTGACCCGATGGACTCTAGCCCACCAGGCTCGTCTGTCCATGGCAAGGATACTGGAGTGGGTAGCCATGCCCTCCTCCTTCCCAACCTGAGGATCATACCTGAGTCTCCTATGCTGGCAGGATAATTCTTTCCTATCTGAGTCACCAGGGAAACTCTGGAGATGATGTTAGCTGCAGGTTCTTTTCATAAATGCTCTTTTTCATATTGAGGACATTTCCTCCTATTCCTAGTGTGACGAGAATTTTTATTCAGACTAGGTGTTGAATTTTATCAAATGTCTTTTCTATATCCATCAAGGTGATCACGTACTTTTTTCCTTGCTTAAATTATTAATATGCTACATTACACTGACTAAATGATTCAGATTTTGAATTCTATCCTGGCAGGCAGTTAAGCTTACTGCTCAGTAGTTTTAAGGTTTGTTACGATAGATCCACAGCAGCCTTGACTTTTGGGCTAATTTAGCCTCACTACTAAGACAAGTCTTTCCAAGGACTCTACCTCACAGCCTGCCATTTTCTGAGACCCCTCTGCTTTGACTGGCGGGAATGAGGACCCTTCCCTCTTCAAGCTCTGAGAGCCACAGAGTGAGTGGCTTTCTGTTCATTCTTTTCCCTGCCTGGTAGACTTCCACCTTATACAGACTATTACTCTGCCAAAGACTTGAGGAAACCCCTCTGAAGTTTACCAGAGCTCTTTCTACACCATGACCTCCTCTCTCATATTCTGTCCCATGAATCCCAGCCACCTTTATCTCCCCAAACTCTGCTTTTTTGTGTCTTCACGTCAGTGAAGCTGCTGTGTGGAAGCTGCTATGAGGTGGGGCGTCACCTGATGCACGAGACTGGCTCCCTTTCTCCCAGGCATCAGAATGCCGTGCTGCACATTTTCCAACGCTGTGATGGGTCACTGCATGGTTTTCACTACTCCTAGCAGGACTGTAGTTCCTCTAGTGATGTCTCCCTGTGAGCAGAGACAGAAATTTTGTCCATTACCTGTTGTTCACACTATCTCCATCCCTCATAATGCTTGTCCTAAAGCAGTGTGACCTGTTTTACTCTTCTGCTTAAAAACATTTTGCATCCAAATGTCACAGAAAAGGGCGTTGGAGATGGAATCAAGATTTTTGCTGCTTACTTAGCAGCCTCAGTTGTAAACCCTGTAGGCCTTACTTCCAATTTCTACCAAGTGAGAGTAAGGAAAACTGACCAGCCTACTACCCCAGTATTGTGAGGGATACACCAAATAATGTAAATGACCACATCCACTGTTCAAGGGCCTAACAAAGTCCTCCGAGTGCTCAGCCCTCCCTGCTGGGGTGGGAAGGGCAGCTTTCTGATGAGGCTTCCCCTTCTTTCTGCTCTCACTGTGACTGTCCCTCTTGGGGTTCACGCCTCTCATTTTGCTGTTGTCCCAGCATAATGTCTCTTAAAAAATTCAACAGAACGACCTAGAAGTATATTCTTTCATCAATTTATACCTTGCTGCTGTCCTAAAACGATTATGAAGTGTTATGTATTTGGTTTCTGAAGCTGCTTCACTTTAAAAACACAAAGCACAGTATTACAAAGTAGTATACCAGAATTTCCTGCACAACAGGCTCATAAAACATTTTTTTCCCTCAGGGCCACCTGGAGCCACAGGAACTCCAGGGGAAAAGGGAGACCCTGGTGAGCTGGGCTTGCCTGGAAACGAGGGCCCAGCAGGGCAGAAGGGTGACAAGGGAGACAAAGGGGACGTGTCCAATGATGTGCTCCCCACAGGTAAGGGGCTGGTGCTGTGGTCTTCTCCTGGTGTGAACGGGCCCAGAAACCATCCTGGTTTCTTGTACCAAGGCTGCTCTGGGTCATCACTCCTTATCTTCCCTAGATGCCCATCTGTTTCTTGGCATGTTTTACAGTCCTGTGCTTTTGACAAGGAGAAAACCATGTGTAAGCCCGATGTTAGTAAGACCAAATCTGAGATCTAAGCATAAGTAGTTGTTGAGATAAAGCACCATGCCATGGTTGGATGGATTTAGGATGAAGGAAACTTCCTTCAAATATCTGTTAAATCCAGCGCAATCCAGAACAAGAGAAGTGAGAAATTTCAAAGGACAACAGAAAGGACAAGCTTCAGAGTTGAGCTCAGGCCATCTTCAGACCCTTATCCTAAGATTCTTAACATAGGATTGAGGCAAACATGGTTGTTGATCTCTTTATCTGGTTTCCAGCCCAGATAAAAGCAGGTAATTGGTGTCTGTGGCACAGCAAGCTTCAGAAAGGCAATGACATGGTGGAAAGAGTAAGTGACAGCGAATGGTCATGGAGGAGGAAGAGGCAGAATTTTAAAAGCACTTTACTTTGGGGACCATTTGTACTATAAAAGCATAACTACCCTATTCATGTGTTAAATAAGCACTTTTTAATATCAGAGAACACCATTTATGAATTAGGGACTTTGCTATAACAGCTGAAAATGGAAATATGAAAATGAGTAAGACATGATATCTGTCCTCAAGAAGCCAGGATGATAGATGTTCGGGACAGTGACCCTGAATCAGTCTCCTATCCAGCTTTCAAAATTTCTTGAGCACCTGCCATTTACCAGGTACTGTGTAAAGATCAAAGCACCCAGGAAAAATCAAATTAGGTTTAGCATGCCTTGTTCCAAAAAAGGAGGTCGTGTGCAAAATATGTAAAATTTAAGAGGTGTTTTGACAGGATTCATATATGTGTGTGTGTGTGTGAATGTATTTTGAAAATTTAAGGTCATGTTATATTCAGTTATATGGAAAATCTACACATCCAGAATATCACACACCCCTATATTACCAAACAAATGAGAGTGACCACAAAGCATTCAGGAAAGCAGCATCTCTGAGTGTACTCCAATTCTGGAGACCAGGCGAGAGCTCAGTGCGTCCTCTGGCCAGAGGGCAGAGAAGGAGTAGGAGGGCTGGACCACATCTGCCATGATCTCTGCCTTTTCTGCTGGCGGCTTAGAACCACCCTCAGCCTCTGTGACCCCTGCTTGCCCCTTTAGTTCTAAAGCAGCTGAAAAGGCCTATTTGGTGGGGCTGGGAAGAGGCAGCTGAAGAGATCTCAGATCACCAGTCAGCCCAGGAAAGGAGTGTAGAACCAAAGGACTGAATATCCCAGACTAGCGGCATCTTTATGCAACTTGCAGAACCAAAGGCCCCTGCAAAGGGCTGTACCCACATGGCCACCAGAAGTCAGAATTGTGTAGGGACTCCACCTGCTGATGTGTAGGGAACCCAACCATCAGAGCACTCACCCTGGTGGCCTCAGTGGGTTCTCACAGGGCAGGGCAGGGAGTATGAGAATCTGGAAATGAAGAACCAGTCTCAGAGGCATTCACTGCCTGCCCACGGTCACACAGCTGGACAGCCGCCCCTGATCTCTTCCACAGCATGGAGCAGTATTTCTCATGCCTGGAAGCATCCTTGAAGGCCTTAAAAACTGCAGATGACGAGCTTCCCCATCATTTTGGTGAAGTGATCTGGGATGGAGTCCAGGCATTATAGTTGTATTTGAGCTCCTTGGGTGACTCTAATAAACAGTCAGGGCTGAGCTTTCCCAACATCAGCCAACAAAAAGAGGATGAGCTAAGGAGTGGGACAGCCCTGAGTGCTGGGGGTTGGGGGACAGTTCTGCTCCAGCTGTGACCTGGGGCAAAGCCCTGAACTTCCCTGAGACCCGGGTCACCTGAGGAGCTGCTGGTACTGCCTCACAGAGTACTTGGGAGGGACGAAGGGGAGATTTATAAAATTCCCAGCACAGTTCCTGGCACATGGTTGAAACTTGGCACCTTCTGTGGGAGCTCCCTTGACCCTGTGTGCATGAGTGCTGGAGGACCACTGGCCAGGATTCGGCCAGCCTCCCTGGAGCAGCTCCATCTCCTTTTCCCTCGTGTGGAACCCATCTCTGCTTACAGCTCTCTAATCAACTCCCACCCCTGCTTCTCTCTCTCTCTCCAGGTGCCAAAGGCGACCAAGGCCCCCCTGGCCCCCCTGGCCCACCTGGGCCCCCGGGCCCTCCGGGTCCTCCGGGTCCCCCTGGAAGCAGAAGATCCAAAGGCCCTCGGCAGCCAAACATGTTCAACGGCCAGTGCCCAGGTACGCACCCCTGCCCTAGGGAGCCCCCTCTTCAGTTAACAATCCCAAGCTCTCAGGCTTCACCCAGACTTCGTGACCAGATTGTTTTAAATAAGGGGAGATTTTGCCCAAAGCAGGTATTCCCTCCCCTTCTCACCCACCTGGGAGGCCTGAACAGCCTGCCCAGGGTAAGGACCGGTGGCAGGTTTAGAATCGGGCCTCCTGCCTCCTGCCCTCATCCCTCTTCCTTCACTTGAGCTAGTTGCTCAATCGTGTCCAACTCTTTGCAACCCCATGGACTGTACCCTGCCAGGCTCCACCATGGAATTCTCCAGGCAAGATTACTGGATTGGGTAGCTATTCCCTTCTCCAGGGGATCTTCCCAACCCAGGGATCAAACCCAGGTCTCCTATTTGGCAGGTGGATTCTCTATAAAGGCTGGGCCATCACCAGACCATTCCTCTTTCTTGCCAGATCCACCATCTCTGGAGCATGGAGGGCCTGACTGATGCTGGAGGGATAGAAACAATGGAGAAATTCAGATCGTCTGACTCCCCATAGATACCCCAGTACTGCCATCACCACCTCTAAGCTTTGCTAACGATGCTAGCGACATTGTAGGCATAGGGCTAAGTGCTCAGTTCATTTAAGTCTACACTAGCCTTAAGATATAGGAGTCATATTCTGACCAGTTCACAGATACAGAGCTGAAACCCCAGGGAGCTACATGGTCTATCCATGGTCACTCACTCAGTAAGCAGCAGCTGGGATTCAAACCCCCGTGTGCCTGCCTGTAAAGCCCCCGCTTGGAGCATTTTCCCTTCAGAGACAGAAATCCACACGTTGAGAATAAGCCAAGAAAGGGCAGTTCAGTTCAGTCGCTCAGTTGTGTCCAACTTTGCAACCCCATGGACTGTAGCCCGCCAGGCCTCCCTATCCATCACCAGCTCTTGGAGTTTACTCAAACTCATGTCCATTGAGTTGGTGTTGCCCTCCAACCGTCTCATCCTCTGTCATCCCCTTCTCCTCCCCCCCTCAATCTTTCCAGCATCATGGTCTTTTCCAGTGAGTCAGCTCTGCGCATCAGGTGGCCAAAGTATTGGAGTTTCAGCTTCAACATCAGTTCTTCCAGTGAACACCCAGAAATGATCTCCTTTAGGATAAACTGGTTGGATCTCCTTGCAGTCCAAGGGACTCTCAAGAGTCTTCTCCAGCACCACAGTTCAAAAGCATCAATTCTTTGACTCTCAGCTTTCTTTATGGTCCAACTCTCACATCCATACTTGACCACTGGAAAAACCATAGCCTTGACTGAACGGACCTTTCTTGGCAAAGTAATGCAAGGGCACCTGATCTCTGGCAGGCCTGGACAGCTTGTTCTTCGGCCAGTTGTGACAGGGGTGGCCATGGGGTGAGAGCTAAGAAGAAATCAAGGGCTGTGTTAATGAAAAGTCCTTCTCAGATGCTGCTATAACTTCTCCGCACAGCGATGTTCAGGGACTTATTCCCCTAACTTGGGCCATGCGGAGGCACAACTGGATGCCTGGCTTCCTGGCAAGCAGAGAAGAGGGTCCTGACGCGTTTCTTTCTCACTTGCTGTGGATTTCTCCACCACTTTCCTAAACACTCTTTCATTCTGTCTGGTACACTGTTCTTTCTGGAAGGTGTTTGGGTGGGTGGAGGGGCACACACTCACCTGTCAGAGTGGGTGAATCTGAGCTTTCAGAGATGTCACCATCACGTCCAGTAAATGGAGCCTGATTATGACCCTGCCCAGCAGTGAGCAGGCTGCTAATTCAACACCACTCTTTCCCTTAGCATCAGCCCTTTGTTCAGCTTCCCTGGGGGGTGCAGGCTAAGTGGAACCATCCCCCGAGAGGAAGGGAAGTCTGACCCTGCTTCTGTGGAATTTGGACTTGCCAGAGGCTCTGTCAGCAGTGAGAGGGGTGCTGGAGAGGTGCCCTCCCAGCCTACCCTGTCTGCTAAGAGGCTGGTCGGCAGGGGTTGGGCTTCAGGGTTGTGAAAACTGCTTTAAAAGAGAGGCCGTTTCCTTCTGCTCTGCCTCCCAGGAGTGAGTCGTGGTTGCCAGGCATCCAGCATCTGAGCTTGGCCCTTGTTCCTGCTCCTCCTATCCCTTTCCTTTAACCCCGTCCCACTCCCTCAGCTTCAGAAGCTGGTGGGTAGGTCCTGCACGAGTTAATGAGACCCTTTCTTCAGACTAAGAATGGGAGGGTCTCTCTGTCCCTCTCTGTGTGAAACCCAGGCCCCTAAGTGGAAACTCCGGGGGGAACTCGAGAGGCAGGATTGTGTGTGGAGAGTCACAGCCCCGAGACCACTCTCATCCATGGCAGACGGGCTTCAGAGAGACAGGGCTCATCCAGCTAAAGGAACGTCTGAGAAGAGCCTCCCTATTTTACTGATATAGACACCTCTCTAGTTTATTCTGTGTTTCCCTAGTAACAGTGGAGGTGCTCCTTTCTGTCTAGCAACCACAAGGTGATCGGAAACCCTCAGAATTTGCCTAGGGAAGTGGGGTCCTGGCCTTTCCCGGAAAGCCCAATTTGCTGAGACCCGCTGCCAGCCAGTCTGTGCCCTCTCATCTCCCACTGGCCATACTACCCCTGCCTTCTGTGCTGCTTCTGCCACCCGAGCCACCTCGTCACCAAAGATCTGAGTTCAGCCCATTTGCTAAGGAAGATGAATCTATGCTTAGTCATAGCCTCAAACCAACTATGACTCAGGTGCCCCTCAAGGGCCTGGGTCCCACCGGTCTTCGAGCAGCAAAAAACATGGACAATGGGGAGGGGAAAGGGGCCCTGACCTCTCTGGTCTGGGCTGTCTCTAGGCTTCTTCTTCCTCTGCTCCCTGGCAGTTCAGGAAGACAGGGTGAAATGGGCCACCCCATCATGAGGCTGCTCCTCATCCCCATCAACTTCCCTGAGGGTGAAAATCCCTCCAGAAAATGCAAACTGTGATAGATTCCCACCTGCCCAGAGTGGCCGGGAATGTGTCAGTAAGCCTTCCCTTCCTCCTCCAGGTTGTTGAGAGTTAGGATAGCTGACTCAGGTGACATTTTCCTATTACTGACATCCTCTCAGAATTGTACAGTCTTGGCAACTATGGTCATGAAATGCTTGTTGGGAACTCACCAGGCAGAGGAAAAAAAAATTGGAAGCATATAAGTTGGTGCTTAAAAGCAAGCAAGCAAAAACCAAGGATGCTTATGGAACTTGAATCTGGAGTGAGGTGGCAGAAAGCACCAGTTACAAAGTTATACACTTCTCACTGTGCCAACTGCATTTGCTCTGATTATCTTTGTTGTTTTAGGTGAGACATGTGCTGTACCAAATGATGATACCTTGGCTGGAAAAACTGATGAGAAAGTCAGTGAACACCATTCCCCACAAGCAGGTACAGAAACAAAGCATCCTGTTTGTTTTTAAGATTATTTGTTTAGGGGTCTTCATTGCTGTGTACAGCCTTTCTGCAGTAGCGGGGGCTGCCCTCTAGTTGCGGTGAAAGGACTTCTCACTGTGGCGCCTTCCCTTGCTGTGGAGCACTCGCTCTGGGTGCACTGGCTTCAGTAGTTGCCTTGCATAGGCTCGGTGGCTGTGGCTCGAGGGCTGCAGAGTGTGGGCTCCGTAGTTGTGGTCACGGGCTTAGTTGCTCTGCGACATGTGGCGTCTTCCCAGACCAGGGATCGAACCTGTGTTCCCTGCATTGGCAGGCAAGTTATTACCCACTGGACCGTCAGGGAAGTCCCAGAGCATCCTGTTTTCAAACTCAGAAATCAGATACCTTAAAGTCATATGGACTAAAAAAATAAAATAAGCACAATGTGCAAGTCATGAGTCATGTTTCTCTTGTTGCAAAATGAGGACTAGCCCAGGAGAAAGCATTTCAGGTAGCTCTGAGAAACTGCTCCTGAGCAGGAGGGGGAAAGGTCAGTATATATGTGATTTTGGTGAAGGAGAGGTACATGCAATCAAAGTTTCTGCAAGTCACATGGAGCAGTCATCACCATGAAGGATTTTTCACCATGAAGGTGCTTTTCTAGATATTTAGAAAGTGAAAGTGTTAGTCTCTCAGTCATGTCTGACTCTTTGTGACCCCATGTACTGTAGCCAGCCAGGCTCCTCTGTCCATGGAATTCTCAGGCAGGAATACTGGAGTGAATTACCATTTCCTTCTCCAGGGGATCTCCCTACTCAGGGATTGAAGCCAGGTCTCCCCCATGGCAGGCAGATTCTTTACTGTCCGAGCCACCATATGAACATGACTTCAGTTCAGTTGCTCAGTCATGTCTAACTCTTTGTGACCCCATGGAGTGCACCATGCCAGGCTTCCCTGTCCATCACCAACTCCCAGAGTTTGCTCAAACCCATGTCCATTGAGTCAGTGATGCCATCCAACCATCTCATCCTCTGTCATCCTCTTCTCCTCTTGCCTTCGATCTTTCCCAGCATCAGGGTCTTTTCCATTGAGTTAGTTCTTCATATAGGTGGCCAAAGAATTAGAGCTTCAGCTTCAGCATCAGTGTTTCCAATGAATATTCAGGACTGATTTCCTTTAGGAAATACGTCCTTTAGGAATTCCTTAGGATGGACTGGTTGGATCTCCTTGCAGTCCAAGGGACTCTTCTCCAATCACAGTTCAAAAACCTCAATTCTTCGGCCTGGGCTCATAAAATCAGCTCCTGAAAATATCTAACTATCTGAAGACTTGTTCTTTCAGTCCCCCACTCCTGCCTCCACTGAGGACAGAGTGCCTCATTTCTCTTCTCCACTCTTAGCTCCTTTCAGGGGATGTGGAAAGTCAGCAGCTGCATCAGCACATGATTTAATCCTTGTAGAGGTAGGTGGCATGTGCCAATGGCAACTGCCAATTTGTAGGTGACAGTCATAACTGGGAGGTAACTTTCTCTTCTTTTGATAGAATCCATGATCACATCCATTGGAAATCCAATACAAGTGTTGAAAGTTAAAGAGACGTTTGGGACTTGGATAAGAGAGTCTGCTAACAAGAGTGATGAACGCATCTGGGTGACTGAACATTTCTCAGGTGCTTTTACTTGGCGGAAGATCCATATCTCTGTTGTAATTTTGTTTTTCCTCTGTTGCCTCCCTTCAGGCTTATCCTGTTTCTGTGTCTGAAATCCTTGCTCACTGGTGTGCTCACAGAATTGCTTTTTTTTTTTTTTTTTTAATTTTAGAAAGCCCAAATGAGTGGGCAGAATGCTCCTCTCAGTTGAGCACACTGTTAACAAACCTCACAGTTCAGATAATAGGGACATGACCAGGGCACCTCCACTGTAGCTTTTTGGCAAAGTGTCCAGGAGGAAACAAATAGCATCCCGACTGATAAACCCTTTATAAACCCTGAAACCATAATGAAGAAGAAATGCCAGAGGAAAAAAAAAATTTTTTTTTTTTTGCACAGGCTATCTTTCTTTAAGGAGAATCCTTTGGGCCACTTTTCTCAGATACCGCAGTATCTGAGAGCCCAGGGGAGTGGGTGAGGTGCCATCTTGAAGGTCTACTGCATTGCAGTGTCCCAAACAGCTGTGGTCAGGAATTGCAGTGGCTGCATGCTGGAAGAGGCCTGGCCATGCCTACTAGTCAGAGCAATAGCTCAGACATGCTCCTTTGGTTTCATCCAGGCTCAATCATCAGCTGGCAGTAACTGTCCAGATGACCGGATGAAAGGGAATCTGTGACTCTAAAGGGGCGAGCAAGGCCATTGAGGCTGGCCCCCTTGGAGTGCAGTGGTGGGAGGTGACCGCGCAGGTGCTCTTCACGATGCAGGCCTGTGGCAGTCTGACAGAAAAGTCGATGACATTGTAGGGGAGGGCCTGGTACTGTTTTCCTGGGAGGAGCAAAGGCAACCCTGGTTTGTTCAAAGGATGGTTCAGGAATCCACGGAAGGGAATTGGTGTTGGGGTTTGGGAGCCTGGGACCTTGAAACCGGACAAGGACCCTTGCAGGGCGTCTGACTCTCACCTTCTGCCCTTTCACCCCTCCTCCCCCGACTCACCTCCAAGCTGTGACTGCCTTTCCCTGATTTCCCTCCTACAGGCATCAGGGTGAAGGAATTCGAAGACCAGCCCTCACTGCTGAACGGCAGTTACACGCTCATCCACCTCCCGTACTATTTCCACGGCTGCGGGCACACTGTTCACAACAACTCTCTCTACTACCACAAGGGAGGCTCCAACACCATCGTGAGGTGAGTCCTTCAGCGCCCCGCTGCCCCTCCTCACCCATCCCAGCTAGCGCCTGCTGTGCGTGGCGCTTTAGTGGCACTTCAGCTACTTAAGGGAAGGGACTGTGGTTCTACCGTCTTTATGTTCCCGGGGCCTGGCGCACAGCCAGAGGTCAGTCAGGGTTTGCTGACTAAATGAACCGCAGGCCACAAGCAGTGAGTCCCCACTGCATTTATTGCTGGTCTGGAACCAAGCGTAAGTTCAGGGTTAAGAGAGAAGGAGGCTGGGAGTGATGGCGGGGGGTGGGGGGCCTTGGGGTGGAAGCTTTCTCATCCTTTGGGAAAGAAAGAGCAGAATCCAGGCCTCCCTCTGGTAGGAAGGTGTCACACCCCCAAATCGGTTTTGTTCTGAAAACTGTTGAGTGTGAAGAATTTCATGTCAGAGCTGAGATCTCTGAGGACTAGAGACTGCAAGGCCTTCAGGTGGTTCTGTCGTCCTGACAGAGCCCTCACCAAGCCGCCTCCACGCGCCCTCCATTTTCCCGTGGGCAGGAGAGGTGGCCTCCCAGGTGCTCGGGGCCCAGGACAGCGGCCCAGGCTTCCTGGCTCCGCACAGGAATTGCTAAAGGCTGTCTGCATGGCTCAAGAAGAAATCAAGTGCTGGGCTTTAGAAGCAGATGTCATCTTGGGCAAATCAAGGGAGCAGTGAACTCAATTTCCAACCCTCCCACCTACTTATTTGTGACCTCAGAGGAGAGACACCACTCCTGGTGACTTCCGTGTCCTCACTACAAATGGAAAGATGGATGAGAACCTCTGCAGCCCTCCAACTGTACTCCTGTTGGAAATGACAGTTCCAGTGTTATGAAAGCCGTGGTCCTCATCATTCCAAACAAAAGACCTGTATCCTGAGGGAGGACTGGATTCCTTCATGGGCATGGGCTTGCTAGTACATCATGCGGTCAAACCAGCCACGTCAGACACACATGTCAGCCGTGGCTGGAGGCACCCCTCCTGTGCCTCTGCACCACCTCCCACCCTGGGTTCCCTCACCACCTCAGCACCTCCTGGCTACCTCATCTAGACAGAATCTTGCACTAAAAGAAAAAGATAACTGACCCGCCACCCATTCAGAAGCCCTCTCTCCCCCCACACACTGCTTTCTGTGACATTTGTTCTCATTCGTCCTATGGCTCCCTGCATGTGAATGTGTGCTAAGTCGCTTCAGTCATGTCCGACTCTTTGCGACCCCATGGACTGTAGCCCACCAGCCTCCTCTGTCCATGGGATTCTCTAGGCAAGAATATGGAGTGGATTGCCCTTCTCTCCTCCAGGGGATCTTCCCAGCCCAGCAATCCAACACACATCTCTTTTGTCTCCTGCGTTGGCAGGCAGGGTCTTTACTACTAGGAAGCCTTGTGGCTGCCATATACAGAGCCATCCAGGTGGCACGGTGGTAAAGAATCCACCTGCCAAACAGGTTCAGTCAAAGCTGGTTCAGTCCCTAGGTCGGGAAGATTCCCTGTAGAAGGGAATGGCTGCCCACCCCAGTATTCTTTCCTGGGAGATCCCCTGGACAGAGGAGCCTTTGGATTATCTATGCTTCCAGTGCAGACGGACCCCTCCATGGGGTTACAAAAGGGTCACACATGACTGAGCAACTGAGAGCAGTTACGTGGGGTATTCTGGGGTGAATGAGGCCCAGAGGAGGATTGGCCACCCCAGGAAAGAGTGGCTTCTAATGACACTAACTTGTGTGAGGTTAGAACAACTATACTGGGGCCCTGCTTTAGTGCCTGGCTACAGTCTGGGAGGAGAATCAGAGGCAGACTGGAATTAGACCCTTTTTTGCTGGAAGAGACGAGCTTCTTCAAGAAAAGCAACTGTAAGTGGCAGTATCAGACAGGGACCCAGTGGCAGTCCTGAATCCCTGGCATTCAGAGGAAGGGAGCCCCGAGAGCAGAGATGAGACCTTCTCAAGCCCTCACTCTTATCTAGTTTCTTTTCAAATTTACTTCAGGATTTCTTTTTTTTTTTAATTTTATTTTTTTTTTAAATTTTACTTTACAATACTCTATTGGCTTTGCCATACATCGACATGAATCCACCACAGGTGTACACAAGCTCCTGAAGTGGCTTCAAGCTTGCTGTACTCCAGTACAGACCCGCAGCTTCGCGCCTGTCAGGTCTGCTGCTCAATGGCGCCCTCTAGTGCTTTTCTTTTCTTTTAACCTTGAGTCCCTGAATTTTCATTCCTGAAGCTGAATCAAAATCCACTTTTGCTATGATGTAGATTTGGAGTCTGCCAAATCGAACAGCCTCCGGGAGCTGAGGGGCATGGGGTTCCACGCCATCACTTCATTGATCTACTTGCTTACCAAAGAAAGAAAAGTGACTTCACAGCCATGACTTTGCTACTTCACTTCTCAGCTGCTGACTTCCTTCATTGAGCCTGCTGTGAAATTTTTGTCTTAAAACTCCAGTGTGGAGAAGAGGAATCACCCCCAAACTTGGAGATCAAAAGCCTGAGTTTAAACTGCTTATCTGTATTCCTGAGCTGGTCACATCTCCTTTTCTTATTAGTAAAATGAAATGACAGACTAGATTATCTTTTAAGGCCCCTTGCAGCTCTGAGAGGGCATATCAGGAGGTCAGCAGACACCTGAGGATTCAGGAAGTGAAGGACTTTTACCAGGGTCACATGGTTAGTAGGTGGACACTGAGATGTAGTCACCAGCCTCTGCATCCTCACCGCTCACGGTGTTGCAGATGTAATAGCAGAATGAGCACAACCTGCAACTTACTAGAAATGCAGAATCCCAGGCCCCACCCTAGGTGAACAGAGTAGCCTAAAAACCACCCTTGTCCATAAAAATGTTGTCTCATATATACTTTTTTTTTTTTTACACATTTCAGGTTTGAATTTGGCAAAGAAACATCCCAAACTCTGAAGCTTGAAAATGCCTTGTATTTTGATCGAAAATACCTCTTTGCGAATTCNTCCATAAAAATGTTGTCTCATATATACTTTTTTTTTTTTTACACATTTCAGGTTTGAATTTGGCAAAGAAACATCCCAAACTCTGAAGCTTGAAAATGCCTTGTATTTTGATCGAAAATACCTCTTTGCGAATTCCAAGACGTACTTCAATTTAGCTGTAGATGAAAAGGGCCTTTGGATTATCTATGCTTCCAGCGTGGACGGCTCAAGCATCCTTGTTGCACAGCTGGAGGAGAGGACCTTCTCCGTGGTGCAGCACATCAACACTACATATCCCAAGTCCAAGGCTGGCAATGCCTTCATTGCCCAAGGGATCCTCTACGTCACTGACACCAAAGACACGAGGATAACATTTGCCTTTGATCTGTTAGGAGGGAAACAGATCAATGCAAACTTTGCTCTAAGAACTTCCCAGTCTGTTCTTGCCATGTTATCATACAATATGAGAGACCAGCATTTGTATTCTTGGGAAGATGGCCATTTAATGCTTTATCCTGTGCAGTTTCTGTCAGCTGCATTACACCAGTGATAGGAAGCCTTCTATTCCCCCCAGTAAATTGCAGCTGTCCTTTGGTACCATGTGTGTCCCAATAGGAAACTTGTCTTTAAGGATGGTCAGGTAATTAGCTGTCATAATCTCACGACATGGGCGCTTATGTGGTGTTTCCCCTTTAATTCGGATTCTGTAGGAGGAAATAACAGACTGGAACTCAAAGATAGCTCGCATTTGGTAATTCCTTCACAAACTAGCTGGGCAAGTTACCTCTACCTCTTTAGGTCTTGCTTTTCCCCACCGGTAATATGAAAGGGCTGTCTAAGATGATTGGTAAGATTTCCTTACCTGTAGGGAATTCTGTGATTCTTAGCTGTTGCTGCTCTCGCAACTTTTATGTATTTGGTTTTGGATTTTATTTTTGGCTTTTAGCCATGGCTGAGCAGATTTACTTCTGAGATGATCAGCCTGGTGGCCTGAACAATGAATTCCTTAGTGCCAGCTTATGTTTATTGTCTTGGAAGCTGCACTGACCGTTTAAGGCTGTTGAGGTACCTTATTATCCCTAACTTATTACCTTTCTCTGCATCTTCACCTGCCACCAGAGCGTCAAAGTAGGCATTATCCTTAGGTCCTGATTACCACACCAAAATTAGCCAAAGCCAGGAATAGCTGCCTGCATTGAAGCATAAACAGGCGCTTCTGGATTCCTGTCCATTTCTGACCATGCCGATCTGCAGATCGGCTCGTAAACATTGAATCTGCAGGTCTTGCAGAGTCTTTCTGCCCTAGATTTGGATCTGCTCTCAGAGCAAATACTGTGCAAGTGGACATTAATCCAGCGAGAACCTTGAGAGGCACTTTGCAGTTTTCAGAAGAAAGGTGCCATTCATGGTTATTATCTAGAACAGGGATGGGCAAACTGTGACCTTTGGGCCAAAGGCAGCCCATTGTTTCTGTAAATAAAGTTTTATTCAACACAAGCAGAGGCATTTGCGTATTATCACAGTCACAGGTGTATTATAGGCTGTGACTACTTTTGCTGTATAGTGGCAGTGTTGAATCACTCTAAGAAAGTTGAGTAACAGCTCCCCAAATCTAAAATATTTATTTTCTGGCCCTTTACAGCAATAGTTTGCCAACCCCTGATCTAGAATAATAAAGTGAACCTGATTCTTAGAAGGGCTAATTCACCTGAGCCTGTTTGTTATATTTTTTTGNGGCAATTTGATCTCTGGTTCCTCTGCCTTTTCTAAATCCAGCTTGAACATCTGGAAGCTCACAGTTCACGTACTGTTGAAGCCCGGCTTGAAGAATTTTGAGCATTACCTTGCTAAAGCGTGAGACAAGTGCAACTGTGCAGTAGTTTGAACATTCTTTGGTGCTGCCTTTCTTTGGGATTGGAATGAAAACTGACCTTTTCATTGGAATGAAAACAGGCCTCAGGAGTCCTGTGGCCACTGCTGAGTTTTCCAAATTTGCTGGCATATTGAATGCAGCACTTTAACATCATCATCTTTTAGGATTTGAAATAGCTCAACTGGAATTCCATCACCTCCACTAGCTTTGTTTGTAGTGATGCTTCCTAAGGCCCACTTGACTTCATATTACAGGATGTCTGGTTCTAGGTGAGTGATCACACCATCGTGGTTATCTGGGTCATTAANAGGATTTGAAATAGCTCAACTGGAATTCCATCACCTCCACTAGCTTTGTTTGTAGTGATGCTTCCTAAGGCCCACTTGACTTCATATTACAGGATGTCTGGTTCTAGGTGAGTGATCACACCATCGTGGTTATCTGGGTCATTAAGATCTTTTCATATAGTTCTTCTGTGTACTTGTTCCTAAATGCCATTAAATACACATATTTTCTGCCAACTCGGTTCTTCAAACATCCTTCAGCCCAGCACTGAGGTCCAGGCAGGGCCACCAAGAGTAGAGAGGAGTCCTGGGGTCCTATGGTCAGGAAAGAGACCTAGGGAAATACTTATGTAAAGATTTTTCAGCAATTTGCCCTCACTGAGTACATATATGTGTTAGGGGGGAGCTTCTGAAACTTTTTCACTGGAGCATCATTGATTCTCAGTGGCCCTGAGTCCTGGTTTTATACCATATTAGTGGAAGCATTTTAAAAATCAGGGAATGTGCAGACTGAAACATTTGAGTCTCCACACCCCCTGAATAAACCTAGGCAGCTATGAGGGAATTTGTTGTTGCTGTGTTCTCAAAATAATGGGTATTTGAAACTTTCCCCCCCACTTTTTAATTAGATTGGTTGTGTCATGTCATCACAGCTTTTAAAAAAATGTCCTCTTCAGATTCATGTTTTATAACAAAGTAAAATAGAGTTTCATGTTTAAGATCAATGTGTTTAATATGTGCTACTCTTCTTTTAAAGTATTTAAAAATATATGTTGGCTATTCCGAGACACAGGGGACGTGAATATGTATATAATTTCATAGTGATGATTATGATAGTAATATATACAATACTAACTGTACATACAGTAACAACCAAAAGAGGTTAGTTGTTGAATTAGCCCGTATTTCTTTTAGAAAAAGTTTTAGAAACCCCAGTCTTGGTATTTGATTTATCTTGGCACCCTTAACTGTT
This sequence comes from Neotragus pygmaeus, assembly GCA_006410875.1. Taxonomy (NCBI): domain Eukaryota; kingdom Metazoa; phylum Chordata; class Mammalia; order Artiodactyla; family Bovidae; genus Neotragus; species Neotragus pygmaeus. Next base: position 439,153 of record SJYV01008279.1, read on the forward strand.
GGTAAGGAATCATATACTCATTTCTAGAGACACAGAGATTGGGATTTCTCACTCTCTCTCTCTCTCTCTCTCTCTTTTTTTTTTTTTTTTGCTAGGCAGAGTAATATAAGGACAACTGAGTTTGACCAACAAACAAAAATTAATGAGTAATTTCATAATAGGGTTGGAAAGTTTGTCTTTACAGTGTGAAAAGAATTCAGATTTTACTCATTCTTTCCTGCAAACAGTGCTTGATTTTAAANCTCTCTCTCTCTCTCTTTTTTTTTTTTTTTGCTAGGCAGAGTAATATAAGGACAACTGAGTTTGACCAACAAACAAAAATTAATGAGTAATTTCATAATAGGGTTGGAAAGTTTGTCTTTACAGTGTGAAAAGAATTCAGATTTTACTCATTCTTTCCTGCAAACAGTGCTTGATTTTAAAAAAAAGATTGGAGCTCACTGCTAAAATAGAAGGTACCAGTTAATGTTTTTAAGTCAAGATATCATTTTAGCAGTTTACATTGATGCTTATAAGCAAAGTTACTTTAAAGCACTTTTCAAACATTTGCACTTCTGCTGTCAGAATCAAACCAGATAATTCCCTAATTCTTCTTTAATCTAAAGCCAATAACTTCCCACCAGAGAGTAAATAGAACCATCCCTCTCAACCTCAGAGGTTGGGTGGACCCCATTTCAAAGCATTTTCTTGCAAACTGATATTGTGTCCTATCACTTAACCCAGGTGTTATGACAAAGAACGAGTCCTGGGAGGAAAGTTTTAAAATGAGGAATTCTGATCTTAGGTACCTTCACAGTCTGTTACCTTCCAAGGATGCAAGATAAAAAGTCAAACAAGATTCTAAAATTTTTAAAGAACCAGGTGTCTTTTTCTAACTGCACTGACTACATTTTGACTGTGACTAGCTGATCACAGACCATCTAAAGGAGAAGTTCATGACTGAGCTTTTCGGTTTTGATGCAGCTGCTATGACCTGGTGAACCACATCATTAAAATCCATAATTTCCAGTCTGTAACCACAGATTCTAAGCTATTCTGAACCACGAATGGATCATGGTGAATGTATCTTTTTTGGTTGTAATTTATTTAACTTTAATTAGTCAATAAAAATAATCATTGCTGAACATAATCACGTTGAAACAAGTGTACTGTTATTATTACCACATGTTAATTTATACATAATGTTTAAAAGAAAAAATAACCAAAACCCAGTATTGTGGTAGAATTATATTCATATCTGTTGCTCCTCTATTCAAACTCTCATAGTTTGCTGGCTCCTTCTGAGGCTGAATAACTGGATATGTTATCTGAAAAAAGTCATTAATATGGATTGTTTTCTCTATCAGAAAACGTGAAAAATGTGCAACCAGTTACTAAAACTAGATACTTACAGACGTAAGTGCAATGAAGGTTTGTTAGTTTATTGGCTTAGTTTAGGCAACTAAAAAAGACATGATGTTACAGGCTAAAGAGAGAAGGAATTTTAAAAATTGGATTTGTGTGAATTTGGGCAAGTCTCTCAATCTCTCAGAAGCTCTGTGTCATCTGTAAAATGTGGACAGTACTACTTACCTCCTTTGGTTTTTCCGTGTGAAATGAAAAGTGCTCTAAAAAGTATATAGTTCTTGATAAATCATAAGTGGTACTTTTATATTTCAAACCTTCAGGGAACCAGAGCAACCCTGTTATTCTTTCAGCCTTAGTCAGGGGCTGCCGAACTGAGTGAGAGATATACAGCATCAACAGTGTCTCTCTGCTGATCTGTATGACCAGGGAGCTCACACTTCATGCCACCAAAAAAAAGGTCCCTTAGTCATGCAACAAATTTACAGTAAAAGTGCCCTCAAATCATGAAAAAAAAATCAAGGACCCACTGTTTTGACCTAGAGAACTTCTTTATAACCTTCCCCAGAAGAGTCTCTGTTCCTGACAGGCCCAGGCATGCACTGCTGATGACTTTTGTCATTAAAACAATACAAAGCAAAAAAGAAATAAAAGTCCTCAGAGAAAATAGCCTTTCCCCTTTACCTGGACCATTCAGACTTTGCATGGGATGATAACATATCCAGTTTTATAGCTGTTCACTGTAAGAGTTAAAATAAGAAAGAAATTAACCTGTCTCCCTACTTTCCCCTCCAAACAATCTGTCATGATCACCCTCAAAAATTGGGCTACTTGAACAGTGGTTGTTAAACTACTTTCTAAAAATCTAAAAAAAATTAATTCTAAAATTGCTAAAGTCTGTGTCTAGCAACCTGGCTTGGTTAGTGTTCCAAATTCATTTGCCAAGAAGCCACATACACAATCACAGGATTACAAAAGGTCAACACTAGATAGAACCTTGACATAAAAACCATTCCAAGCTTCTCATTTTAAAGCCTAGAAAGTGAACCCAGAGAAGTTTCACCTAACATCACAGCTTAAGTGTCATGGTGAAGATAAGACATTGTTTCCTAACTTTATGATCATGGTTTCCACCTTACTCATACATGTCCAAGAGAAAGATCTGGTCTTTGGAAAAAGACAATAATTAACTTTGGAAATTTTTTCTCAAAAGGTGTTCCTTTTTAAAAAGCTGTATCTAGAGGAATTTGCCAGTTTAAGCCTACTCAGGCATAGAACACTCCCCAACAAAGAATTCCTCAACAGTCGTCACCTTCCAAGAGGTAGATAAGTAAGCTGGCACAGCACTGCTTGTCACTCTAAAAACTGCCTCACCATTGGACAGCCCTTCCTGCCCAGATTTTTTCGAGACATCAATGTAACTGCTGCCTGGTGCTTACCATCTACGTGTCATGGTCTTTTCTAGGCAATGGAACACGTTATTTCATTATTTCACTTGAGCATCATAGAGGCTCAAATGGAAAAGTCCTTGTTTTTTTTCAGTTGCTAAGTCGTGTCTGACTCTGCAACCCTGTGGACTGCAGCATGCCAGGTTTCCCTGTCCTTCACAATGTTCCAGAGTTTGATCAAGCTCACGTCCATTGATATCCTTCTTAAATATCATTTACTCTCTCTGGACAATGTTTTAATCCTCTTTCCAAGCATAGTAAACACTGTGATGTACCCACTACATGGACTCCACATCAGGAAAAACTTTCTGCCCCTGGTGCTGGGAGTGCCGTCAGCATATAGCCTTCAGCTGTCAGACCCTTTAGGATTTGCCTTGTCTGCAGAGCTTTGCTTCACCCAGGAAGCACCTCCTCATCCAGTGATGGATCAGTGTGAGCATAAAGGCTCTGACAATTCAGCCCGACTTGGAACTGCTGTAGAGGGCCATTCTAGTACCAGAGATCCCCATGGCTCAGCCAGACCTGCCACTGAGCCTGCGTCACAGACTTTTCTTTCTGCTATCCTGCTTCCTTCTCCTCCAGTCCTCCTAAAGGAATTGATAGTAAGGGCACTGTTTAATGACACCCTGCTAACTAAGCTCCATCTCAGAATTTGCTTCCTGAGGAACCTGTTGTAGAGTTGCCAGGTAAAATGCAGGTTGCCCAGCTAAGCTTTAATTTCAGATAAAGAACAAAAAATTTTAAATATGAATATGTCCCAGAAATGGCAGGGGATATACTTATATTATGGGTCAGGAAGATTCCCTGGAGAAGGAAATGGCAACCCACTCCAGTACTCTTGCCTAGAAAATCCCATGGACAGAGAAGCCTGGTGCAGGCTACTGTCCATGGGGTCATAAAGAGTCAGACACGACTGAGTGACTTCACTTTCACTTTCTTTCTTTCTATACTTATACTAGGGGCTTCCCAGATGGCTCAGTGAGTAAAGAATCTGCCTGTAATGCAGGGAAAGAGGAGAGTGGAAAAATTGGCTTAAAGCTCAACATTCAGAAAACTAAGGTCGTGGCATCCGGTCCCATCAATTCATGGCAGATAGATGGGGAAACAGTGGCTGACTTTATTTTTCTGGGCTCCAAAATCACTGCAGATGGTGATTGCAGCCATGAAATTAAAAGACACTTGCTCCTTGGAAAGAAAGTTATGACCAACCTAGATAGCATATTAAAAAGCAGAGACATTACTTTGCCAACAAAGGTCCATCTAGTCAAGGCTATGGTTTTTCCAGTGGTCATGTATGGATGTGAGAGTTGGACTATAAATAAAGCTGAGCACTGAAGAGTTGATGCTTTTGAAGTGTGGTGTTGGAGAAGACTCTTGAGAGTCCCTTGGACTGCAAGGAAATCCAACCAGTCCATCCTAAAGGAGATTAGTCCTGGAGGTTCATTGGAAGGACTGATGTTGAGGCTGAAACTCCAATACTTTGGCCACCTGATGTGAAGAGCTGATTCATTGGAAAAGACCCTGATGCTGGGGAAAATTGAGGGCAAGAGGAGAAGGGGACG
>SJYV01008279.1:445452-495925 GCA_006410875.1 Neotragus pygmaeus
GAAGAGCTGATTCATTGGAAAAGACCCTGATGCTGGGGAAAATTGAGGGCAAGAGGAGAAGGGGACGACAGAGGATGAGATGGTTGGAAGGCATCATCGACTCGATGGACATGGGTTTGAGTGGACTCCAGGAGGTGGTGATGGACAGGGAGACCTGGTGTGCTGTGGTTCATGGCGTCGCAAAGAGTTGGACATGACTGAGCAACTGAACTGAACTGAACTGAATGCAGGACACATGGGTTCAATCCCTGAGTCAGGAAGTTCCCCTAAAAAATGAAATGGCAACCCACTCCAGTATTCTTGCTTGAGAAATCCCATGGACCGTCCATGGTTACAGTCCAAAGGGTTGCAAAGAATCAGACATGACTGAGCGACTAAGAACAAACTTACACTAAAAGTTTTATTTATCCGAAATTCATAATTTAACTGAGAGTTCTGTATTTATATTTGCTAAATCTGGCACCCCTAACCTGAAGTGGTCCCAGAAAGAAGCTGCTGATGCAGCTTTGAAGCTGAATCATCCACCACCCTGTTTGTAACAGGGACCTCATGGCTGATGGTGATTGAGCAAAAATAGCCAGTGAGACGAGACGGTCCAATCGTTAAAGCTTTCATTGGTGGGAAACTGGAATGATGTAGCAGTGGGAAAGGAATGCATCAGCTAGTGTTATGTATCAGGTGTTAGAGATGATGAAGAAACAGTGAATTAAAGGATCATGAAATCAGGTGGCTCTTGCTAAGGAAAAAAGATAATAAACAGGTGAGAGCAATTGCCAACTGAAAATCACATGGAAAGCCCAGGGCCTCCTTAACAGCACGCAAAGAGGCTCTTGACTTCTGCAGTGGAAGGCAGAGAAAGCTGAAGACCAGACCGCAGACTTGAAGATCAGCTCCGAAGAAGCTTTTTGCCAAGCTCCAAAGAAAATTAAACTCCCAACAAAAGAAGGTCACCACACCAAGGTGAGGACCTGGCCAGGAAAATGTTGGGACTCTGCCATTTGGAATGGGGCTATCCGGGTCGGCCGTTTCCAAAATTGCCATTTGTGGTCATTTAGAAATAATGGAGAAATTCACGGTTGCATTAGATCAAGTTTGTTGGCAAATTTATTTTCTGTAAAAGGCTTGATAATAAATATTTTAGGTTCTGTGGGCCACACCATCTCTGTTGCAACTCCTGAATTCTGCTGCTGTGGCTAAAAAACTCAAACAATAGGTCGATGAGTGAGCATGGCTGATTCCAATACAGCTTTGTTTATGGATGCTGACATTTGAATTTGATCATTTTATGTGTCACAAAATGGTTTTAACTATAAATCTTTTTTGGTCTGTGCTGGGTCTTCACTGCTGTGCACGGGCTTTCTCTAGTTGTGGCGAGCAGGACCTCCTCCTCCTCACGGGGCCAGGTTTCAGATTGCCGTGGCTTTTCTCGTTGTGGAGCACGGGCTCTATCTAGGCGCATGGGCGTCAGTAGCTGTGGTTCCCAGGCTTGGCTGCCCCTCGAAGTGTGGAATTTTTCCGGACCAGGGATTCTTTACCATTGGACCACCAGAGAAGTCCTGTTTTTAACTATTTAAAGATGTAAAAGCCATTCTTAGCTTGCAGACTGCACAAAAAAGGTGTGGGCTGGATTTGACCTCCACCTAATTTCAGGTTGCTGAAACCTGATATAATTTCATGATTTGTAATAAATATATATTGGTCTTTGTCTACTTTCTGGCATAGAGCTCCTAGACCTCAACATTTCCTGTGATGAGCCCCATTAAAGTGTTTTTTGTTGTTAATGAAGTGACTTTTGGAAAACCCCTAGGTAACACAAACAGGGACTGCTTACCAGTATAGCCAGCCATGATTAGAGGATTGGAACTTTCAGTCCCACTGCAACCTCCAGGGTGGGGAGTGGAGTTGGAGGTTGAATCAATCACCAGTGGCAAATGATTCAATCAATCATGCCTATATGATGAACCTTCCATAAAAACTCAAAAGGACACGGTTCAGTAAACATGTGGAGATGTCGGGGGCAGGGCGGGGCATGAAAGCTCCAAGTCCTTTTGGTATGCCTTGCCCTATGCATCTCTTCCATCTGGCTATTCCTGAGTTTTATCATTTTATAATGGTAATTAATCTCAACGAAGGAGGAAGTCACTGGAACTTCAGAAGCACAGGAAACTGCATGGACTTGGGTTGGCGTCTGAAGCAGGAGCACCTGTGCAGGCCTGAGCCTTTAGCCTGCGGGCTCTTGTGCTATCTCCAGGTAGATGATGTCAGAACCGAGTCAAATTTTAAGACACCTACGAATATCCAAGAATTTTGTAGTGAGAGAAAACTCCCATACATCTGGTGTCAGAAGTACTCTGTTTTGTTGTAGTGTGAAAGTAAAATAAAAAGCTAGAAAACTGAATTTTCCCTTATTCACCTGGGCTAAGTCATGCTATCCCGAATCGTAATTTTTCTTTCTTACATATACATAGATCCCCTCTTTTATATTCTTTTTCCATATAGTTCATTACAGAGTATTGAGCAGAGTGCTACCATAGTAAGTCCTTATTATTTATCTATGTTCAAATGGTACTTATATTTAAGAACATTTTATTGCTAGAGGATGGAGGTCATTGTGTCAACTTAAGAACTGTTGCACAAACAGCATACAATACTTCATCTTTTCCAAAGGAATACCATGGTGGTTGGCAACATCCGTGTCATCAGAGTTCACTTGAGCGCTGACTGTGAGATGTGTACCAATGCTTCACATATCTGATATAATCCTTATAGAAAGTCCATAAGGTATGAATGTTATCCACCTTTTCCAGATTAAAAGATATTAAGAAACTCTAACTCAGTGTGTAAATGGTGAAATTAAGATTCAAATTTGAGAAGTCAGATACCAGAGCCCACACTGTGAGTAACTGCTCTTTCCTGCCTCTCAGAAAGAAGCCCAGGGGTGTGGTAGCGAAGTGGAAGTCAGACTGCTCTAGGATTCCTCACTGCTTCAGCTTCTTTGTCGGGCTTCCTAGCAGCAGCCTAGCAGAAAGGCAAGCAAAGATGTCTGAATATATTCAGGTAACCAAAGATAAAAATGATGAGCCCTTTGGAATACCATCATAAAATGGTGGGACAATGCAGCCCAGCTTCTAGGGGCACGTGGTCTGCACTACAGGAAGCCAGTGTCTCAGCATATGAGAGGTGTCCAGCTGGTAGAAGCTACTCTGCATGCCCCTAAGGCTGGCTGAGGGAATCTGGTGTACGATGTCAACTATCACAACAAGAACAAAAGAAAAATGGATGCTCCATCAGCAGTGACCATGGAAAAAGTAGTCCAGAAATAGTGTTGGGTCTCCCATGGGAAACAGCAGGATCTAAAAGAGTATTTTAGTGCCCTTGGAGAGGTTCTTACGGTTCAGGTCAAGAAAGATACTAAAACTGGTCATTCAGGGACTTCCTTGGTGGCCCAGTGGATAAGACTCTGCACTTCCAATACCGATGGCCTGGGTTTGATCCCTGTTCAGGGACTTACTAACAGATCCCACATGCCTCAACTGAGTTCACATGCCGCTACTAATAAAACCCAACAGCCAAATAAATGCATATTCTAAAAACTGGTCATTTGAAAGGATTTGACTTGGTTCATTTTATGGAATATGAAACCCAGGTGAAAGTCATGTCACAGCAACAAGTGATAGATGGACAACAGTGTGACTGTAAACTTCCAAACTCTAAGCAAAGCCCAGAGGAGCCTTTGGGAAGCAGAAAGGAGTTTGCTGGGTGCTGTAGAGAGGACATGACTGCTGATGAGCTGCAGCAGTTTTTCCCAGGACGGGGAAGTGGTAGATGTCTTCAATCCCGTGCTGTTCCATTTTGTTTTGCCTTTGTTCCATTTGCAGATGATCAGGTTGCCCAGTCTCCCTGTGGAGAGGACGTGGCCATTAAAGGAATCGGCATACATATACCCAAGGCTGAACCTAAACACGATAGCAACAGACAGCAGTGGAAGATGTGGTGGTGATCCAGGTGGCTTTGGGAGTCAGGGTGGATTTGGTAGATGAGCAGTAGAGAGGGCGGAGCTGGTTTGGGAAATAGGGTGAAGTGGCTCAGTCCTGTCCGACTCTTTGCGACCCCATGGACTGTAGCATACCGGGCTTCTCCGTCCTTGGGATTCTCCAGGCAAGAATACTGGAGTGGGTTACCATTTCCTTCTCCAGGGGATCTCCTGACCCAGGGATCAAACCCAGGTCTCCCACATTGGAGGCAGATGCTTTAACCTCTGAGCCACCAGGGAGTAATATGGGCAGACGGAGGAATGTTGGTGCTTTTTGCATTAGTCCAGCAATGATGGCTGCAGCCCAGGCAGCTCTGCACAGCAGCTGGGGTATGATGGGCATGTTAGCCACTCACCAGAACCAGCCAGGCCTCTCAGGTCATAACCAAAGCCAAGGCAACAAGCAGAGGGAGCCAAGGCAGGTTTTTGGTACTGGAAATAACTCTCAGAGTGGTTCTTATTCAGGTGCAGCAATTGGTTGGAGATTAGCATCAAATGCAGGGTCAGGCAGTGGTTTTAATGTAGGCTTTGGCCCAAGCATGGATTCTGAATCTTTTGGCTAGGGAATGTTGATGTTGGGTTATGGTTAGTTGGTATAAACTGGTGGGAATTCAAATTTTTCTAAACACATGGTAAGTATATTGTAAAATACATATTTATGAATTTTTATTTTTTAAATATAAATTTATTTATTTTAATTGGAGATTAATCACTTTACACTATTGTATTGGTTTTGCCATACATCAACATGAATCCGCCACAGGTATACACATGTTCCCCATCCTGAACCCCCCTCCCCCCATACCATCCCTCTGGGTTGTCCAGGTGCGCCAGCCCCAAACATCCAGTATCATGCATCAAACCTGGACTGGCAATTCATTTCATATATNCTGCAAGGAGATCCAACCAGTCCATTCTGAAGGAGATCAACCCTGGGATTTCTTTGGAAGGAATGTTGCTAAAGCTGAAGCTCCAGTACTTTGGCCACCTCGTGCAAAGAGTTGACTCATTGGACAAGACTCTGATGCTGGGAGGGATTGGGGGCAGGAGGAGAAGGGGGCGACAGGGGATGAGATGGCTGGATGGCATCACTGACTCGATGGACATGAGTCTGAGTGAACTCCGGAAGTTGGTGATGGACAGGGAGGCCTGGCATGCTGCGATTCATGGGGTCACAAAGAGTCGGACATGACTGAGCAACTGAACTGAACTGAACTCGAAACAGATGTAAAAGTGACAAACCATCATTGTTCCAGTCTGTTAGGGCCAGTGGTGTTGCCGGGGTCTCCTTGTAAGACTCTCATACACTCCTGCTCACTGCCCAGGTACTGCAGCAGAAAGAAATTCTGAGAGAGCTTTGGAGACCCAGAAGTATGCTGGCTTGTACATCAGAAAGCAAAGACTTTCCAGAAGAATAATACATGTCACAGGAACCTGAGTTCAAGTTCTCAGGTATTATTGAGTAAGTCTCTAATTTTTAAAATGTTATTTTGAAGGCTAAAGTTTAATGCTAAAAAATATAAAGAAGAAATGTTTTTAAAATACCAATGGGATTTTCTGAAATGTATACACATTATATGTCTATTTACTGGTAAAGTATATAATGTGCTACCTATCCAAAGGCTTCGCTGGTGGCTCAGTGGTAGGAAATCTGCCTGCCAATGCAGAAGACTCAGGTTCAGTCCCTGGGTCAGTAAGAACCCCTGGAGAAGGAAGTGACAATCCACTGCAGTATTGTTGTCTGGAAAGTCCCATGGACAGAGGAGCCTGGAGGGCTTCAGTCCATAGCTTAGTATGCACTCACACACCTATCCGTACAGATAGAATATTAGTAAAACAATTTTTTCTTGATTTTTTTAAACATAAAAACACAAGTGTCAATTACATTCCTTTGTTCCCATTTCTCAATTATTGTACATTATCCCAAAGCTCCAGGATGACTTTATAGTCCACCATTGCTCTGGGAATTTGAAAAACTCAAAACTAAATCTTCAAGATTTATTTATATGTCAGAAAATAAGTGCAGGATATTTAAGAAAGAAAAGAACATTAGACAGATGGGTTGATTTAACTTCCATGGGGACATAATGAGCGGCTTATTTGCACACTGTTATTTAAAACTGAAAACAAGTCATTGAATTATATTTTTAGCATGTTTATATTTTTAGCAATCAAGGATGGGTTACTTGAATTGTATGCACTATATATAAAATTTCTTTTTCATATTAAATCCCAAACAAATTTAGAAAAAATACACGTTGAGACAATTTGACCTACAATGTAGTTGCTGTTGGAATAGAGAAAAGAGTGGATACCCCTGTGTCTACAGAGCCAGAGGTAGGAAAATGGGAGAGGGAATACTGGTTACCTAAGACCAAAAGAAAAGGGAATCTGAATGGCATAAGCAGAAACTGAAGCTATAGGAATATCATTATCTCAGCCATTTTGAAAGGACATAAATTAAATGGGAGGAATTCATTTTACTTGCATATAGAAAAGGATATTCACATGACAAGTATATACCTCCCTTTTTGCATCAACCCCAAATATCTTCACTAATATCCCTACTATTTGACTTTAGCTGCCTGAGTTTGATAATGAATTCAGCAAAAGAAATTTCCAGTGTCAGGAAAAGATAGATTTACAATTTCCCTTGAGATCTCAAATATAAATTCATTATTTCTTAACTCTCAAAGTTGCAGGTGCTTTCCATTTTTACAAATACCTTTTTTTCTGACTTGTCTACCACTGGATATTACAAGCAAATTTTAGCTATTTTTCATAAAAGGCCATGCATTAAAATCTCACTTCAGTGATTAAGCCTTACAACAGAAGGAACTCTGTTCCAGTTACTACTGAGTTCTTCACCAAGTGTTTTATTCATCAAACTCTCCCTGTGGTGCTAAAGTTCTAACCTGTTCAGTGTATTCTTTCCCTTTTAGGATATTTTTTACTCTGATAGTTCCATTTTCTCAAGAATTCTTTCACTTAAGCAATCCTGGCTTATTTTAGCAAAAATTTTATCCTCACTAGGCAAAAAAAAACTTACTGAAGCCACCACCTGTTGAACATTTTCAATTTCCACTATTTCCTCTCAATAAAAAGCTTACCAGAAGTACAATAATTCTGAAAGTGTTCTCTCTGGCTCTTTGTTTAATGTTTGAAAATTTTTCCACTGATGTATTATTTCTTTTGATATTATACATTCTATTACTGCATTTTACTACTGCCAAATCGAATGCAGGTGGTTTCAGTATAGAAGCCATATCTACCCCAGATCTCTTTCCTAATCAGAATTCTTCTTGGGACTTTCATTTTCAAACTGTTGATCCCAAGAGTCTTTGGCCTTGTCTCTATGACTTATCAGTTCTCTATAAAATCACTTTCCCCTCTCCAAAGGTAAAACACTGAGATTATTACAGAATGGCCTTTCTACATCATCACAACCACTATTCTTTTACATTTGTCATCACTCAAATCACTGTTTCAAATACACACCCCTAATACATCAGATAGACATCATCAGGTCGGGTGTAAGATTACTTCCTGAGTACTTGTTTAACTTCCTGTCTCCACCCATGAGTTGTCAATATTCACCCATATTTTCCCCATCTGTAGGTTCAATGTTGATTTGTTTTTACCTATTTTCTATCCTTAATTAGGCCAAAACAAAAACCATGTTCTCAACCTTCTCAACTTCAAAAATCTGTATACAGTGATACAGTGAAAAAAATAACACGGGAAAACAACCCCACTCTAAATGTTGAAAATTCCCATTAACTCATTGTAGTAGGTTGAATGCTGTGCTGTTCTTAGTTGCTCAGTCATATCCAGCTCTTTGCAGCCCCAAGGACTACAGCCTGCCAGGCTCCTCTGTCCATGGGGATTCTCCAAGCAAGAATGCTAGAGTGCACTGCCATACCCTCCTCCAGGAGATCTTCCCAACCCAGGGATCAAACCCAGGTATCCCACATGGCAGGCAGATTCTTTACCATCTGAGCCACCAGGGAAGCCCAGGGAAGGTTGAATGGTGACTCTCTGAAAGATATGCCCATGTCCCAGAATTTGCGAATCTGAGTTCATTCGGAAAAAGCAACTTTGCAGATTATTCAAGTTAAGGAGTCTCAGATGAAATCATCTGAGATGATCCAGGCAGCAGGTTTCCTTGGAAGAGATGGAAGTGAAGACACAAAGGACAAGGCCACGTGAAGGGGAAGGCAGAGCCTGCAGCTCTGCAGGCACAGTCAAGCAGTGCCTGGAGTCACTAAAGGCTGTAGGAGTGAGAAAAGGTTGTCTCCTAGAGACCTCAGAACAAACACAGCCCTGCCAACACCTTGACTTCGGACTTCTAGCCTCCAGATCCGTGAGAGAATAAACTTCTGCTTTCTTAAGCCAGTTTATGACAGTGTGTTATAGCAACCTTAGAAAACTGATAAACCTATTATAAGTTTAGAGTTTATTAGAATGAGAACACTCAAGCTGAGACCACTGAATGCAAATACTTACAGGAATCACCAAATTTGAGCCCCCTGATGGTTCATTCATTCAGTGAATATTGAACACCTATTATTTGCCAGGCCTTGTGCCAATTATGGGCTTTCTTGGTGGCTCAAACTGTAAAGAATCTGCCTGCATACAACCACCAAGGACATAGAAGNAAAAAAAAATAATTTGGACACCTTCTCTGACCCTCTCCTGTTCTACACGAGGAAACAGTGAATCAGCGCTAATGATAACGCTAATATTGAAGACTCACAATATTCCAACCCCGGAGAAGGCAATGGCACCCACTCCAGTACACTTGTCTGGAAAATCCCATGGACGGAGGAGCCTGGTAGGCTGCACTCCATGGGGTTGCCAAGAGTTGGACACGACTGAGCGACTTCACTTCACTACAATATTCCAAACAGTATTTACATTCTTATCTTTCATCACAGTCCTGTGAACCAGACACCATGATTATCTTCCTTTTATAGATAAGAATACAAAGGTATGAATGATAAATAACTTGACCAAAGTTTCACAGCTATTAAGTGGTTGAGAAAGGATNCCAAACAGTATTTACATTCTTATCTTTCATCACAGTCCTGTGAACCAGACACCATGATTATCTTCCTTTTATAGATAAGAATACAAAGGTATGAATGATAAATAACTTGACCAAAGTTTCACAGCTATTAAGTGGTTGAGAAAGGATTCAAACCAACACAACTTGGCCAAGAAGAGCCCTGGAGGGGATGGGGCCACTTGAAGTGACTTGTCTGAGCTCAGTCAGGAAACCAGCAAAGGGGAAGAGGTTAGAATTAAGGTCTCCCTATATCAGGGCAGTGCATGTAAACGGTACCCTGATATCTCAGTCCAGTGTAACTACATGCACACACACACACACACACACACACATGGTCAGGCTGGCTTTGCATTTGCGTCATGTATATTCATTGACTCTTCATTTAGCAGTGTTAAAATTTTGTCACTGTTTCCGGTAGAATATTTCTTTGGGCAGCTTTAGGATGTATGCTGGACTCACATGTTTGGTATTTCAGATCTCAAGTATTGTTTATATTAGAAAATGTTTGCTTGATTAAGGAAATAATGCCAGTTTGGGGGATTAAAAAGGTCAATGAAACCTCTACTGAAGTCACCTCNAGAAGTAAAGAATAACCCAACAAACATGAATAACACAATTACGGAAATTAAAAATACTCTAGAAGGAACAAACATCAGAATAGCTGAGGCGGAAGAATGGATAAGTGAGCTGGATAGAATGGTGGAAATAACTGCTGAAGAGCAGAATAAAGGGAAAGGAATGAAAAGAATTGAGGATACCCTCAGAGACCTTTGGGACAATATTAAACATACCAACATTCCAGTTATAGGGGTCCCAGAGGAAGAAGAAAGAAAGAAAAGCACTGAAAAAATTTTTGAAGAAATTATAGTTGAAAACTTTCCCAGCATGGGAAAGGAAATAGTCAATCAAGTCCAATAAACACAGAGAGTCCCTTACAGATTAAACCAAAGGAGAAACACATCAAGACACATATTAATCAAGCTAACAGAGATTAAGCGCAAAGAATATTAAAAGCAGCAAGGGAAAAGCAAAAAGTAACATACAAGGGAAAACCCATATGATTACCAGTGGATCTTTCTGCAGAAACTCTACAGGCCAGAAAGGAATGGCAGGATATATTTAAAATACTGAAAGAGAAAAATCTACAACCAAGATTACTATACCCTGCAAAGATGTCATTCAAAATTCATGGAGAAATCAAAAGCTTTACGGACAAGCAGAAGTTAAGAGAATTCAGCACCACCAAACCAGCACTGCAACAAATACTAAGGAGACATATACCCAGTAAACACAAGAGAAAGGAAAGACCTACAAAAACAAACCCAAATCAATGAAGAAAATGCCAATAGGAACATATGTATCAATAATTACCTTAAATGTAAATGGATTAAATGCACCAACCGAGAGATACAGACTGACTGAATGGAGAGAAAAAGAAGACCCATATATATGCTGCCTACAGGAGACCCACTTCAGAGCTAGAGACATATACAGATTGAAAGTAAAAGGATGGAAAAAAGATGTTCCATGCATATGCAAACCCAAAGAAAGCTGGAGTGGCAATTCTTATTTCAGACAAAAAGGGCTTTAAAATAAAGAATATTGTAAGAGACAAAGAAGGAAACTACATAATGATCAAGGGTTCAATTCAAGAAGAAGACATCACAAATGTCTCTGCACCCAACACAGGAGCACCTCAATACATAAGGCAAACACTAACGTGTAAGAGGAGAAATCAACAGCAACACAATAATAGTAGGGGACTTTAACACCCCCACCTTCACCAATGGACAGATCATCAAACAGAGAATCAGTAAGGAAACACAAACCCTAAATGAAACATTAAGCCAAATGGACCTAATCGATATCTTCAGGACTTTCCATCCAAATGCAGGAAGCTACACTTTTTTCTGAAGTGCACATGGAACATTCTCCAGGATAGACCACATCTTGGGCCACAAACCAAGCCTCAGTAAGTTTAAGAAAATAGAGATCATATCAAATATCTTCTCTGACCACAATGCTATGAGACTAGATATCAACTACAGGGGAAAAAAAGCAAAAAACACAAACTCATGGAGATTTAAAAATACATTAATAACAAAGAGGTTACTGAAGAAATAAAAAGATACCTAGAAACAAACGACAATGAAAACACTATGACCCAAAACCTATAGGATTCAGCAAAAGCAGTTCTAAGAGGGAGGTTTATAGCAATACAATCATACCTCAACAAACAAGAAAAGCATCAAATAGACAGCCTAACTCTACATCTTTTTTTTAATATAAATTTATTTTAATTGGAGGCTAATTACTTTACAATACTGTATTGGTTTTGCCATATATTGACATGAATCCGCCACGGGTGTACACGTGTTCCCCATCCCGAAGCCCCCTCCCACCTCATACCATCCCTCTGGGTATCCCAATGCACCAGCCCTGAGCACCCTGTATCCTGCATCAAACCTGGACTGGCGGTTCATTTCATATATGATATTATACACGTTTCAATGCCATTCTCCCACATCATCCCACACTTTCCCTCTCCCACAGAGTCCAAAAGTCTGTTCTACACATCTGTGTCTCTATCTCACATACAGGGTCATCATTACCATCTTTCTAAATTCCATATATATGTGTTAGTATCCTGTATTGGTGTTTTTCTTTCTGGCTTACTTCACTCTGTATAATAGGCTCCAGTTTCATCCACCTCATTAGAACTGATTCAAATATATTCTTTTTAATGGCTGAGTTGTGTATATGTACCAAAGCTTTCTTATCCATTCGTCTGCTGATGGACATCTAGGTTGCTTCCATGTTCTGGCTATTATAAACAGTGCTGCGATGAACATTGGGGTACACATATCTCTTTCAATTCTGGTTTCCTCTGTGNCTGATTCAAATATATTCTTTTTAATGGCTGAGTAATACTCCATTGTGTATATGTACCACAGCTTTCTAAAACTGGCTTGTTCAGTGTGGAGTATATTCAGCAGTATATCTGGCATTTTTCTTTAGAAAAAGAGCTAAATTTTTAAAGTTTTGTTACATAAAGGGTTGAAGGATTGTTTGAAAGTGAACTGCTATTAACCTTATTGATAAACCAGCACACTACAATTGATATCAAAATGTTTCTCCTGCAATATTTTATCCATTGACTTGTGAAGTGAATTCTTTGCATGCTCAAAATGGAAACGATTGATTAGAACTACATTTTTCTTGTTTTCATTCAAATCCCACCGTATCAATTTTTTTCCTTGGGACGTCTCCTTGGAGAGCGTGGTGTCACAGTGCTTGGTTCTTTTGTTTTTGTTTTTGTTTTAATGCTTGTCTCCTTCATATACAAAAGAACAATACAAAGCCTTCATTTAATCTTTGCAGTTCATCTCATTTCAAATGTTTATGGAAGAAGCACTTTGGTGAAAGTAGTGCTGTAAATAATTCTACCATAGGAATACTTCTGTCTACATGCTTTCTCATTCAAGAATTCTTATCATGCTGCACAAGCTGCATCTTTGATAGTGTCTCATTTTTATACACTACTCTTTATTTCATGGACTTGTACCAATGCTGTGAATGCAAGGCTGTGATATGGAACCAGAGGTGCCAGTATGAGCGAGGAAAGGAAAGAGCGTGTGCAGAGATTTGGTGGTGCATAACGGATGTTTTTTTAACTTGGCAAGATGTGTCTCTCAGTCCTGTGGCTTTGGTAAGAGAGTGTGCAGAGAGCAGTAATAGTAAATAACATACAAATGTTTTTTTGCATTCAAAGGACATCTACATCTGTTGGAAGACTTTTAGTTTTGTTCTTAGTTAACCTACGTTAGCTGAATGTGTTAAGTGAAACGATGTTTGTATTTTCCCTTTTTGTCAACTACTGTGAATGCTGTAGTGTGTGTGTTCTCTTGTGTCACAGATCAGTAAGTGTGGTAATGTGAACTGAAGCTAAGGGACTGAGAACATGTACTGAGCTTATGGCGTGCTTTGCAGGAGTACTTGGAAGCAGAGTTCACTAGTGACCTCACGGTGTCTCAAGTAAGGTGGAAGTTCAGATGTCTGTGGCTTACCCATAAGAATGCTGTGTGCTGCAGCTCTGTCTCCTGTGCTTGGATGCTTTTTTTAACTAGAGTTGTCAATGTTGGAAATTCTTAAATAAAACTGATTTAAGTAATAATGTGTATTTGGTTTGCAGCCCTGAATGCAAAAAATTCAAAGCAGTTAATTCTCCTTTTTTGACCCTTTGAGATGAAATTTTCATGAAGTTTCTTGGCAATAGTTTATTTTGCTTCAAATAAACTTATTTGAAAAGTTTTCTGAAGTCAAATGGATTTATCACTTGTCATACATAGATAGCTAATACCCAGATTCAACTGCTATTTGTTCTTGCATTGCCCAAAATGAAAAGATTTTGTTTTGCTTTTTCACATCTAGTTTTTAATGTCTAGGTGGCTGCAGCTAAAATGCTAAGCAGTACCCTCTAGCTTTTTCTTAGTGCCTCTGTGCATATGGGTGATGTTCTATTTGCATGGCCTATATTAATCTCCTTTGAGAAATCATGACTTCTAAAAGTATTCTTATTTGAAGGAGTGGGCAAAACAATGTTAATTATTTTAAAATGCTTCATAGCAAAGCTTGTCAATTGAAATGCAAGGAATATCAACATCTTTCGAGTTGGGGATTAATTGCAATAAGGATAAAGTAGAAGAAACCACAAATTATCTTGTGCCTGAAATCTGTCAAGAAGCCTGATAGCTTTAAGAACTAGTAAAGTGGGTTGTCTATCTGTGGAAGTGTTAAGCGAAATGGTCTTTGTCTCCCAAAAGTGTGGAAAAAGTAATACTGATAAAGGTATAAACGTGTTAGTTGCTCAGTTGTGTCTGATTCTTTGCAACCCTGTGGGGTATAGCCTGCCAGGCTCCTCTGTCCATGGAATTCTCCAGGTAAGAGTACTGGAGTGGATTGCCATTCCCTTCTCCACACGATCTTCCCAACCCAGGAATCCAACACAGGCCTCCTGCATTGCAGGAAGATTTCTTTACTGTCTGAGCCAATGGAAAAGCGAACAATATTCATAAAATAGCTTACAAAACTCAGACACTTGAGATGCATTGTTAAGTATGTAAAAGCAGTAATATATTGCTTCTCTATTGTACTTAAACTGTAACTAACTTCTGTGAGAGTCAGCTCCTTTTCTAATGGAAGAATGACAGTTTTTGTGTTGATAATCTACTTAATGCCCTTATCTAATTAGATTATGATAAATAAATTTGTCATTTTACAAGTTACATGTTAAAATTTTATAAATGAAGCCATCCTTCAGACTTATGGTCACCACATCATTTTATTCAGTTTCCTCAGTAAAAGGATCTTGCCTTGATTTAATTTTTTTTCTGCATCTAAACTGCATGATTTCCAAATCTTGTACTATGTGATTTTTACATTTTAGCACTTGCACTATTATCCAGCAGAAGTAACATGGTAACACTTAAAATGATATTCAAAGACCTCCAAAGACTAAACAGACAAACCTTCAAAGAGCTCGGGGTAAGTAAACTTTGTCAAGGTCATGGTTTTAATCCCTTATTAACACTTGCGTAAATCTGGTTACCAGTCTTAGAAAGATTTGAATGTTGAGAACAACCATCTATTAGCATGTTTATGGTATGACATCATTATGGGTAGTTAATTATATATTACAAAAAAAAATTGTTTTGAAGTTTAAAGTAAACTATTTGGCAAAGATTTGTTTTTAAAGTGTATTTGGTTATCTAAATGCATTCATTCCAAAATTTTTTTCTGAACCAGTTGAATAAAAATTTTTGTTGCCACCACAAAAAAAAGGGGGGGGGGAGAAAAGCCTAGGATCCCTCCATTCTTTCTAGCTCCTTTGATCCTTCCAGTACAGTAGATAAGGCTAAAGGCACAGCTACATGACAGCAGTTTCCTGTCTTATTTGGTTNATAAAAATTTTTGTTGCCACCACAAAAAAAAGGGGGGGGGGAGAAAAGCCTAGGATCCCTCCATTCTTTCTAGCTCCTTTGATCCTTCCAGTACAGTAGATAAGGCTAAAGGCACAGCTACATGACAGCAGTTTCCTGTCTTATTTGGTTAGTCTCACTCCTAAGGGTCTGGAGATGAAATAAATACCGGCAACCTGCTTCATTTGGCAGAAGAGGTAGCCATCTTTCTGTTTGATTTCTCTCTTTCTCTTTACCCTACCCCTCTTTTGCTCTAGATGTACTCTAGCTAGTGTAAACATACCCTCCATCTTCCCTTTGATTCCTATCAGAGGTACCGAGTCCAAACTCAATCTCTAGGCCACACAGTCGCCAGGCCAACAAATCCAAGCAAGGTGTGGAAGCATGGAATACGACTTCAGTAGTAAAGCTGGCTGACTGAGAAGATGGCAGACTAGTGTCTCAAAATACCCACTTACCAGGGTCAGGATGCCAGGCTCTTTTGTAGAACAGAGATGGAGGTGGGGGGCAGTGAGTAAATAAAGTAAAAAGGCAGAATGCAGAGGGACAGGTGGTGAAGAAGCAAAGTAAAGAGGGGCAATCAGACTTGCAAAACAGCTCCAGGAACTGCCAACTTCTGAAAGGAATGTGTTAATCTCTTCTCTCCTGTAGGTAATCACAGATGTGCAGGGTCAGATTATCTCCCTATGAGCTGAGCAAAGACAGTTAAGTCCAGTAGCCAGGCAGAAGGGCTGGGTTTTCTGAGGCACCACATTCTATATGATTATAATTGCAACAGCACCAAAAAGCAAGTCAAAAACAGTTCCAATACGGAATCAGAATTGGATCTTCTCTGCAACTTTAGCATGGTATATCATGTCCGTCCTTTACTTTTAATCTGCGAGTAGGAAGATACTCTGGAAAAGGAAATGACAACCTGCTCCAGTATTCTTGCCTGGAAAATTCCATTCACAGAGGATGCTGGTGTGCTACAGTCCATGGGGTCGCCAAAGAGCTGGACATGGGAGTATGTGTACTCAGTACAGGACATCATACGGAAATATTTTTTTGTAGGCAGGATGTATTTAAGTTGTGGTTTTCCCCTAGTCTACTACTCCCTCTGAACTGAGGTACTTAAACAAGGGACTAGTAAACTATAGCTTGGCAGACAGCCTGTTTTTGTAAATAATAATTTATTGAAACATAACCACATCCATTTCTTTGTTTTGACTGTGGCTACTTTTATGCTACAGCAAAACAGTTATGTAGCTGCAGCAAAGACTTCATAGCTGGCAAAGGTAAACTATTTACCTTCTAGCCCTTTAAGAAAAGGTTTGCTGATCTTTGGTTTACATCTAATGTGAGAAGGCAATGGCAACCCACTCCAGTACCCTTGCCTGGAAAATCTCATGGGCTGCAGTCCATGGGGTCACTAAGAGTCAGACACGACTGAGTGACTTCACTTCCACTTTTCAGGTTCATGCATTGGAGAAGGAAATGGCAGCCCACTCCAGTGTTCTTGCCTGGAGAATCCCAGGGACGGGGGAGCCTGGTGGGCCGCCGTGTATGGGATTGCACAGAGTTGGACACAACTGAAGTGACTTCGCAGCAGCANAAATGGCAGCCCACTCCAGTGTTCTTGCCTGGAGAATCCCAGGGACGGGGGAGCCTGGTGGGCCGCCGTGTATGGGATTGCACAGAGTTGGACACAACTGAAGTGACTTCGCAGCAGCAGCAGCATGGATCAATAAGGCTGGTTTACATCTACCTTCTTGCTGTTGTCTAATGTGTCCTTTCTTCCCCTTTTCTCACTTGCTGCTGTCTTATGGACAAGTGAAAACTTCATATAGCTTCACCTTATTTCCTTTATTCACTTAGTAGTTATTAGTTCTTTTTGCGTTATTTTACTTTATACTGTGTATCTTTATCACAGTCTACCTTCAACAACATACTATTTTATACTCAATGTAAGAACTTCGACAACATACTTTCATTCCCCTTTCCTGGCCTTTTTGATATTGTTGTCATGTATTTCACCAGGACATATGTTATAAAACCAGAAATGTTTCTATTGTATTATTTTTGTTTGAAGCTAGGTGATTCTCTTTAAAAGAGAGCTAAATAGTGAGATAAAAGTTTTATATAATTTCCCAATCTAGTTTTCACTACCGGTGCTCTTGTCTCTTTGTGTAGAACCAGACCTTGTGGTACCATTTCTTTTGGCTTCATGGACTGACTTCCTTTACTTTTCTTTCACATTTCTTTTATATGGATCTACTGGTAACAAATTATTTGACCTTTTGCATAGTTAAGAGACTTCATTTCATGTTTAGGGAGAGCTGGCAATCAGTTCTTTGTTGGTTGGATTTTTTTCCCTCCAGTTTTATGGAGATATAATTGGTATATAACCTTAGTTTTAGCTGTTGTCTACTTAAATGGTCATAACCTAAAGTTTGAGAGTAAAGTTTTATTTGGTGGGAATTTTTAGGACTCAAGCCCAGGAGATAGCCTCTCAAGTAACCCTGAGAGAACTGTTCCAAGGAGGAAGGGGGAGGAGTCAGGTTATAGAGGAGTTTGCAACGAAGGGCAGGTAGTCTGAACATCAAAATATTGTTAATTAAGGAAAATGGTATATCTCAAGTTAAGAAATTTAGCATTGTTCAGTGTATGGGAATCAAGACTGCCAGGAGAAATATCAATAACCTCAGATATGCAGATGACACCACCCTTATGGCAGAAAGTGAAGAAGAACAAAAGAGCCACTTGATGAAAGAGGAGAGTGAAAAAGTTGGCTTAAAGCTCAACATTCAAAAAACTAAGATCATGGCATCCAGTCCCATCACTTCATGGCAAATAGATGGGGAAGCAATGGAAACAGTGACAGACTGTTTGGCGGGCTCCAAAATCACTGCAGATGGTGACTGTGTTGTAGCCACTCATTCCAGGAAACAAACTCACTCAGAAGGACAATGCAGATAGTGGAGTGCAGTTTATTACACCGGCGGGCCCCAGGCAGAGTCTCCTCTTAGCCAAGGACCCCAACCAGTTTTTGTGAAAACCTTATATACCCTAAGTTTACATGCCCAAACCCACCTCACCAAATTCTCTGAAACTAGTCTGAACAAAGGAAAAGAAAGATACAATCAAAGTTAACCCATGATTTGTTTGCCTTAAACCCGTGATTCATATGCCTTAGGCCTAGGTAGTTAACAGTGGAAACAATTATCAATAGGCCTGTGGTCATACCCCAATAAGCATAATAGAATTTAGGATTCTATTTGATTACACAGATAATTAAGGTATTCTTTTAGGTGAAGGAGAATCTAGGTACCATCCCTGGGGCTCTTCCATCCAGGGGGTCTGGTTTTCCAGTTGGTACGTCCTTTCCATAGATACTAGGCATATAGCTCAAAGTCCACAGTCCGGCCCAAGATGGAGTCCTGCTTTCAAGATGGAGCCTGTTTGTCTGTTTTCTCCTTCAACTGCAGCCATGAAATTAAAAGACACTTGCTCCGTGAAAGAAGAGTTACGACCAACTTAGACAGCACATTTAAAAGCAGAGACATTACTTTGCCAACAAAGATCCATCTAGTTAAAGCTATGGTTTTTCCAGTAGTGATGTATGGGTGTGAATGTTGGACTATAAAGAAAGCTGAGCACTGAAGAATTGATGCTTTTGATTTGTGTTGTTGGAGAAGACTCTTGAGAGTCCCTTGGTCTGTAAGGAAATCCAATCAGTCCATCCTAAAGGAAATCAGTCCTGAATATTCATTGGAAGGACTGCTACTGAAGCTGAAACTCCAATACTTTGGCCACCTGATGCGAAGACCCTGATGCTGGGAAAGATTGAAGGTGGGAGGAGAAGGGGATGACAGAGGATGAGATGGTTGAATGGCATCACCAACTCAATGGACATGAGTTTGAATAAACTCCGGGAGTTGGTGATGNAAGCTGAAACTCCAATACTTTGGCCACCTGATGCGAAGACCCTGATGCTGGGAAAGATTGAAGGTGGGAGGAGAAGGGGATGACAGAGGATGAGATGGTTGAATGGCATCACCAACTCAATGGACATGAGTTTGAATAAACTCCGGGAGTTGGTGATGGACAGGGAAACCTGGCGTGCTGCAGTCCATGGGGTCACAAAGAGTCGGACAGGACTGAGCAACTGAACTGATAATAAAAACAACTCAAAGCAGTCAAAGAAACAGTTACAACGTGGAGTCAGAATTAGCAACATTAGTATGATATATCATCTCTGCAACATTAGCATGATATCTTTTTCTGTCCTTTTACTTTTAATCTGTGTGTATCATATTAAAATATTTTTTGTAGGCAGCATATATTTAGATCATGCTTCTCCCCTCATCTACTTCTGCTTCTGAATTGAAGCACTGAAAATGGGGAGGAGTAAACTATGGCCTCATAGATGGCCTGTTTTTGTAAAGATTATTTTATTGGAACATAGTCACATACGTTTCTTTATGTATTGACTGTGGCTGCTTTTGTTTTACAAGAGAATTATGTAGCTGCAATGGAGACTTCAACTCTCCGGCTCTAGGCATACCTATATGCTTTTTCTGAGCCTCCGCTTCAGAATCCCACCGCTTCACCATCCCACCCGTCTAGGTCATCCCACAGCACTGAGCTGAGTTCCCTGTGCTGTACAGCTGCTTCCTGTTAGCTGCCTGTTTTACACACTCAAGTGTGCGTATGTTAGTGCTACTGTCTCGATTCGTGCCACACCCTCCTTCCCCTGCTGTGTCCACAGACCTGTTCTCTATGTCCATATCTCTGTTTATGCTCTGTATTCGGTTCATTGTTGCTGTTGTTGAGTTGCTAAGTCATGTCCAACTCTTGGCATCCCCATGGACTGCAGCACGCCAAGCTTCCTCATCCTTCACTATNCACAGACCTGTTCTCTATGTCCATATCTCTGTTTATGCTCTGTATTCGGTTCATTGTTGCTGTTGTTGAGTTGCTAAGTCATGTCCAACTCTTGGCATCCCCATGGACTGCAGCACGCCAAGCTTCCTCATCCTTCACTATCTCCTGGAGTTTGCTCAAACTCATGTCCATTGAGTCAGTGATGCCATCCAAACATCTCATCCTCTGTCGTCCCCCTCTCCTCCTGCCTTCAGTCTTTCCCAGCATCAGTATCTTTATCAATGAGTCGGCCCTTCACATCAGGTGGTCAAAGTATTGAAGCTTCAGCATCAGTCCTTCCAATGAATATTCAAGGTTGATTTCCTTTAAGATTGACTGGTTTGATCTCCATGCTATTCAAGGGACTCTCAAGAGTCTTCACCAACACC
Source organism: Neotragus pygmaeus (assembly GCA_006410875.1). NCBI lineage: Eukaryota > Metazoa > Chordata > Mammalia > Artiodactyla > Bovidae > Neotragus > Neotragus pygmaeus. Next base: position 465,826 of record SJYV01008279.1, read on the forward strand.
TTAGTTCAAAAGCATCGATTCTCTTGTACTCAGCCTTCCTTATGATCCATCTGTCATATCTGTACATTACTACTGAAAAAAACCATAGCTTCGACTAGATGGACCTTTGTCAGTGAAGTGTTATCTCTATTTTTTAATACGCTGTCTAGGTTTGTCATAGCTTTTCTTCCAAGGAGCAAGCGTCTTTTAATTTCATGGCTGCAGTCACCAGCTGCAGAGATTTTGGAGCCCAAGAAAATAAAGTCTGACACTGTTTGCATTGTTTCCCCATCTATTTGCCATGAAGTGATGGGACCCGATGCCATGATCTTGAGTTTTTTGAATATGGAGTTTTCAGCCAGCTTTTTAACTCTCCTCTTTAACCTTCATCAAAAGGCTCTTTAGATCCTCTTTGCTTTCTGTCGGTAGGGTGATATCAGCTGCATATCTAAGGTTGTTATTTCTCCCAGCAATCTTGATTCCAGGTTGTGCTTCATCCAGCCTGGCATTTCGAATTATGTACTCTGCATATAAAGCAAGGTGACAATATACAGCCTTGACGTACACCTTTCCCAGTTTTGAACCACTCCATTGTTCTGTGTCTATTTCTAACTGTTGCTTCTTGACCTGCATACAGATTTCTCAGGAGGCAGGTAAGGTAGTCTCATATTCTCATCTCTTGAAGAATTTTCCACAGTCTGTTATGATCCACACAGTCATAGGGTTTAATGTAGTGAATGAGACAGAAGTATATGTATTTATAGAATTCCCTTACCTTTTCTATGATCCAATGGATGTTGTCAATTTAATCTCTGGTTCCTCTGCCTTTTCCAAATCCAGCTTATACATCTGGAATTTCTCAGTTCACATACTATTGAAGCCTAGCTTGAAGAATTTTGAGTATTACCTTGCTAGCATATGAAGTGAGCACAAGTTCATTAGGTTAATTAGTACCATTTTTCTAGATTCCATATGCTTGCATTGAAAGTGAAAGTGAAGTGGCTCAGTCGTGTCCGACTCTTCGCGACCCCACGGACTGTAGCCTACCAGGCTCCTCCGTCCATGGGATTCTCCAGGCAATAATACTAGAGTGGGCTGCCATTTCCTTCTTCAGAGGATCTTCCCAACCCAGGGATCAAACCCTGGTCTCCCGCATTGCAGGCAGACACTTTAACCTCTGAGCCATACTTGCATTAATATATAATATTTAGTTTTCTCTTTCTGTTTTACTTCACTCTGTAAGACAGACCTAGGTTCATCCACCTCACTACACTGACTAACTTTCATTCCTTTTTATGCTGAACAATATTGCACTGTATGTATATGTTTATGTGTATGTATGTACAAATATGTGCAGTGCTGTACACAGCCACAGTCGTGGCTAACTCTTTGTGACCCCATGGACTGTAGCCCGCCAGGCTCCTCTGTCCATGAGGATTCTCCAGGCAAGAATACTGGAGTGGGTTGCCATGTCCTCCTCCAGGGGATCTTCCCAACCCAGGGATTGAACCCAGGTCTCCTGCACTGCAGGCTGATTATTTGCCATCTGAGTCACCAAGAAGGGCCAAGAATACTCAAATGGGCAGCCTATCCCTTCTCCAGGGGATCTTCCTGACCCAAGAATCAAACTGGGGTCTCCCGTATTGCAGGCAGATTCTTTACCAGCTGAGCTACCAGGGAAACCCATATATATAAATATATAAAATATGTCACACCTTCTTTATCCAGGCATCTATCAATGGTGGATTCCATGTCCTGGATGTTGTAATTTGTGATGCTGTGAGCAGTGGGTATATGTGTCTTTCTGAATGATGATTTTCTCTGATCTATGACCAGAAGTGGGGTTTTATGGTCATGCTGCTGCTGCTAAGTCGCATCAGTCGTGTCCGACTCTGTGTGACCCCAAAGATGGCAGCCCACCAGGCTCCTCTATCCCTGGGATTCTCCAGGCAAGAACACTGGAGTGGGTTGCCATTTCCTTCTCCAATGCATGAAAGTGAAAAGTGAAAGGGAAGTTGCTCATGTACGGTCATATGGTAGTTTGACCATAAAGAGTTCCTACTTTTTAAAGAAATCTCACTCCTGTTCTCCATAGTGGCTGTATCTATTACATTCCCAAGAGTGTGAGAGGATTCTTTATTCTCTACACCCTCTCCAGCATTTATTGCTTGTAGTCTTTTTGATGAAACTCATTCAAACTCTGTCTGGTATGAGCTGATATCTCATTGTGGTTTTGATATGGATTTCTCTAACAACTGGACATCTTTGGTGGTTCAGAGTAAAAAAAAAAATCCACCTGCAGTGCAGGACAAGTGGGACAATCTCTGGGTGGGGAAGATCTCATGGAGTTGGAAATGGCAACTCGATGCTGGATTCTTGCCTGGAAAATTCCCCAGACCTAGAGCTTGGTGTGCTACAGTCCATGGGGTCACAAAGAGTCAGGCGCGCCTGAGCACACAGAGAGCACATCCGCTCTTCAGTCCTGCAGCCGCTCGTTGTTGGCAGGATCCGCTATCTCCCGATGAGCCGAACAAGGGCACTTTGGTCCAAAAGTCAGGGAGAGGGCCTGGGTTTACTAAGGCAGGGCTTTATGAATGATTATAGTAGCAACAGCAACACAAATCGAGTTAAAGAAACAGTTCATACCTGGAATCAATCAGTTCTTCTCTGCAACTTTAGCATGGTATATCTTTTTCCATCCTTCTCATCTGTGGTTACCATATTAAAATGTTTTTAGTGGGCAGCCTATACTTAGGTCATGCTTTCCCCCTCAATCTACTTCAGCCTCTGAATTGAGATGTTGAAACAATGGACTAGTAAACTATGGCTTGTTTTGAAAATATTTTATTAGAACATAGCCAACTACCACACAATTGTACTCATCTCACACGTTAGTAAAGTAATGCTTAAAATTCTCCAAGCCAGGCTTCAGCAATACATGAACCGTGAACTTCCAGATGTTCAAGCTGGTTTTAGAAAAGGCAGAGGAACCAGAGATCAAATTGCCAACATCTGCTAGATCATTGAAAAATCAAGAGAGATCCAGAAAAACATCTATTTCTGATTTATTGACTGTGCCAAAGCCTTTGATTGTGTGGATCACATAAACTGTGGAAAATTCTGAGAGAGATGGGCATACGAGACCACCTAACCTACCTCCTGAGAAATCTGTATGCAGGACAGGAAGCAATAGTTAGAACTGGACATGGAACAACAGACTGGTTCCAAATAGGAAAAGGAGTACATCAAGGCTGTATAACTTATATGCAGAATACATCATGAGAAATGCTGGGCTGGAAGAAGCACAAGCTGGAATCAAGATTGCCAGAAGAAATATCAATAATCTTAGATATGCAGATGACACCACTCTTATGGCAGAAAGTGAAGAGGAACTAAAAAGCCTCTTGATGAAAGTGAAAGAGGAGAGTGAAAAAGTGGGCTTAAAGCTCAACATTCAGAAAACAAAGATCATGGCATCCGGTCCCCTCACTTCATGGCAAGTAGACAGGGCAACAGTGGAAACACTGGCTGACTTTATTTTTCTGGGCTCCAAAATCACTGCAGATGGTGAGTGCAGCCATGAAATTAGAAGATGCTTACTCCTTAAAAGGAAAATTATGACCAATCTAGACAGCATATTAAAAAGCAGAGACATTACTTTGCCAACAAAGGTCCATCTAGTCAAATCTATGGTTTTTCCTGTGGTCATGTATAGATGTGAGAGTTGGACTGTGAAAAAAGCTGAGTGCCGAAGAATTGATGCTTTTGAACTGTGGTGTTGGAGAAGACTCGTGAAAGTCCCTTGGACTACAAGGAGATCCAGCCAGTCCATCCTAAAGGAGATCAGTCCTGGGTGTTTATTGGAAGGACTGATGTTGAAGCTGAAACTCTAATACTTTGGCCACCTGATGGTGAAGAGCTGACTCATTTGAAAAGACTGTGATGCTGGGAAAGATTGAGGGCTGGAGGAGAAGGGGACGACAGAGGATGAGATGGTTGGAAGGCATCACCGACTCACTGGACATGGGTTTGGGTGGCCTCCGGGAGTTGGTGATGGACAGGGAGGCCTGGCGTGCTGCCTTTCATGGGGTTGCAGAGTCAGACACAGCTGAGCGACTGAACTGAACTGAAATCCATTTCTTGTGTTGATGCCAACTGGTTTTGTGAGGCAACTACAGAGTCATGTAGTTGTCACAGACACTTTGTAACTTGCAAAGGGAAACTGTATACCATCTGGTCCTTTAAGAAAAGGTTTGCTGAGCTTTGATTTACACTATTTACATCTAATGTAATGATGAATATGGTTGGTTTAAATCTACTGCCTTGCTGTTGTCTCATGTGTCCTTTTTTTTTCTCTTTGCTGCTGTCTTTTGGACAAGTGAAAACTCTTTTATAACTTCACCTTATTTCCTTTCTTGGTTTAGTGATTATAACTTTTTTTTAAATTTTATTTTAGTTGATAATGTGTATCTTTGGAGCTTCCTTGGTGCCTCAGATGGTAAAGAATTTACCTTTACCTCAGTCTACCTTCAAGCAATACATCATTTTATACACAGTGTAAGAGCGCTGACAACATACTTTCATTCTCCTCTCTTGGCCTTTTTGATATTGTTCTCATGTATTTCACCAGCACATATATTATAAAACCAGAAATGTTTGTTTTATTCTGCTGCAAGCAATCTGATTGTCTTTTAAAGAGAGGTAAATAGCAAAGTAAAAATATTTATTTAATTACCAGTAATCTTCCTGCTTCTAGTGCTGTTCACTTTTTTTGTAGATCCAGACTTCCATGTGGTACCATTGCCTTTTGCCATCAAGGACTGACTTCCTTTACATCCCTTTCACATTTCTTCTGTTTGGATCTGCAAATGACACATTGTTTGACCTTTTGTATGTTTAAGACTCTATGTCATGTATAGGGAGATATGGCAATCAGTTGTTTCTTGGTTGAATTTTTTTTTTTACTCCAGTAGTATTGAGGTATATTTGGTATATTAGTTACAGGTATGGTCAACTTAAAAAATAATCTTAGTCTAAAGGTTGAAAGTACTGTTTTCTATGGCAGGAATTTTTAGGACTTTATGCCCAGGAGACAGCATCTCAAGTGACCCTGAGAGAACTGCTCCAAGGAGGTGAGGGGAGGAATCAGATTATGTAGAAGCTTGCAACAAAGGGCAGGTAGTCTGAACATCAAAATATTATTATTGATTAATATCTCAAGTTATTAAATTTAGCACTTTTCTGTGTGGGAAAAAAATGCAAGAGTCTAGGCTCACTGAAATCATGCCTTTCATATGCATCTCAGCTATCAGGAGCTTCTTTCCTGTCTTTTTCACATCCCCACAAGCTCAGCAAGGCTCACCCTGGGGAGTGGCTGATGGCTGCTGGATAGCAGATATTGATCTTCCTGGGTGCCCTCTGGGCTCAGAAATTCACATTTGGAGGCCAGGAATCACTGATAGTTCTGACATCCAGTTTATTGATATGGTAGAAAATACTCCATTTCTCTGTGTAGAAATATATATATATATATATATATATACACACACACACACATATTATATATATATAATATGTAATGTAAAAAAATTATTAGAGTAAGTTTGGTTAATATTTATCACCTCAAGGCCTCCACTAGCAACCACCAATCAGTTCTCTGTATCTTTGCTTTTTTTTTTTTAATTTTTAATATAGTATAGTTCCTTCACAGGTGTCCTGGCTGGCTCAGTGGTAAAGAATCCGCCTGCCAATGCAGATGATGCAAGTTTAGTCCTTGTTTTGGGAAGATCCCATGGAGGAGGAAATGGCACCCCAGTCCAGTTTACTTACCAGGAGAATCCCATGGAGAGAGAAGGCTGGCAAGCTATAGCCCATGCTGTCACAAAAGAGTTGGCTATAACTTAGCAACTAAACAGTTGCTTAATAATATATGTTTCTACTGTACAGAAAGCGAATCAACTATACATTTACATATATCCCCTCTTCTTGGATAGCCTTCCAATTGAGGTTATCTTAGAGCATTCAGTAGAGTTCCCTGAGCTATACAGTAAGTTTTCATTAGTGATGTATCTTAGACATAGAATCAATAGGGTATATATGTCAATAACATCTCCCAATTCTTTGCACCACAGCTTTTGAACTTGATGTACATAGGTTTGTTCTCTGTTGTTTCTAGGTCTGTTTTGCAAATAAGTTCATCTATACCACATTTCTGGAGTCCACATATATGTGTTAATATACAGGATTTACTTTTCTGTCTCTGAAACACTGAATTCTGCATGACTGTCTCTGGGTCCATCCATGTCTCTGCAAATGGCACAATTTCTTTCCTTTTCATGACTGAGTAAAAATCCATTGTATGTATGAAACATGGTGCGGGGGACTGCCCGTGAAGGGTTAAAGTTTTGGGAGCTGCTCGAGCGTTATCGCTGAGCCTTAGGCATGCCCTAAGCTCTCTGTCCCGCCTCCCTGAAGAATGTGTTCACGACCTTGTGTCTCCAAGATGTCTGATAGCTATGTTCTGCTCACTGGCGCTTATTGNCTCCTTGGAAGGAAAGTTATGACCAACCTAGACAGAATATTAAAAAGCAGAGACTTTACTTTGCCAACCAAGGTCTGTCTAGTCAAGGCTATGGTTTTTCCAGTGGTCATGTATGGATGTGAGAGTTGGACTATAAAGAAAGCTGAGTGCAGAAGAATTGATACTTTTGTGGTGTTGGAGAAGACTCTTCAGAGCCCCTTGGACTGCAAGGAGATCCAACCAGTCCATCCTAAAGGAGATCAGTCCTGGGTGTTCATTGGAAGGACTGATGCTGAGGCTGAAAACTCTAATATTGGCCACCTGATGCGAAGAGCTGACTCATTTGAAAAGACCCTGATGCTGGGAAAGATTGAAGGCAGAAGAAGGGGACGACAGAGGATAAGATGGTTGGATGGCATCACCAACTCGATGGATATGAGTTTGGGTGAACTCAGGGAGTTGGTGATGGACAGGAAGGCCTGGCATGCTGTGGTTCATGGGGTCGCAAAGAGTTGGACAGGACTGAGCAACTGAACTGATACTGTGTATCTTTATCACAGTCTCCTTTCAACAATACATCATTTTAAAGGAAGTGTGAGAACTTTGACAACATACTTTCATTCCCTTCTCCTGGCTTTTTTTATATTGTTGTTATATATTTCATCAGTACATGTGTTATAGAAACAAGAGTATTTTATATTATTTTTGTTTCAAGCCATCTGATTGTCTTTTAAAGAGATGTAAGTAGAAAGGTAAAAGTCTTTATATAATTTTACCAGTATAGTTACCACTGCTGGTGTTCTTCCCTCTTTTGTGTAGATGCAGACCTCCGTGAGGTACCATTTTATTTTGGCCTCAAGGACTAATTTCCCTTACATTTCTTTCACATTCCTTTCACATTGATGTGCAGGTGACAAGTCATTTGATCATGTGCATATCTAAGACTTCGCTTCATGTTTAGGGAGAGTAGGTAGTCAGTTGTTTGGTTGGATTGTTTCCTCCAGTACATGGAGATATAATTGGCTTGAAACATTAGTTTTTGGTGTTGTAAACCTAAAAAGTAGTCACAACCTGAAAGTTAAGAAGAATGTTTTATTTGGTGTGAAGTTTTAGGACTGCAAGCCGAGGACACAGCATCTCAAGTGACTTTGAGAGAACTGCTCCAAGAAGGCAAGGGGTGGAGGGAGGTGATATAGAAGTCTGCAGTTAAGGGCAGGTAGTTTGAACATCAAAATATTATTGTTAAAGAAAACCAGAAATCTCAAGAAATACAACACTTTTCTATGTATGAGAAGATGCCAGAGTCTGGGCTTGTTGAAATCATTCCTTTCATACACATCTCAGCTATCAGGGACCACTATCCTGCCTTTTCCACATCACCCCCAAGCTCCTCAAGGCTCACCCTGCAGAGTGGCTGGTAGTAGCCGTATAGCAGATATTGTTCTTCATGGGCACCCTCTGAGCTCAGAAATTCACATTTGTACAGCTGCAATTACTGATGACTGTGACATCCAGTTTAGTGATATGACAGGAAATACTCCTTTCTCAGTGTACAACATAGTTATTTTATATATATATATATATTATATACACATACATATGTATATATAGTATGTAATAGAATATAATGATTGCAGTAAGTTTAGTTAATATCCATCACCTGACATAGTTCTAAAAAGTTAAGGCCTATTCTCAGAGCAGCTTACAAATATGTAACTCAGTATTAAAAACTATACTCAGCATGCTGTACATTACATCCCCAGGAAAGTTATACACCACCTTTTTCTATTTCCCCCACCACCAAGGGCCTCCTCTAGCAAATGCCAAGCAGTTCTCTGTAATCTATGAGTTTGGGGTTTTATTTTAATTGTTTATGGTGTATAGTTGGTTTACAATGCTTTAGTTTCTGGTGTAGGGAAAGTGAATGAGCTCTGTTTACATACATCCCCTCTTCTTTGGATTTCCTTCCAGTTTAGGTCGTCGTAGAGCACCGAGCATAGTTCCCTGAGCTGTACAGTAGATTCTTACTAGTATCTTAGACATAGACTCAGTAGTGTACATTTGCCAGGCCAAATCACACAGTTCTCCCCAACGCCCCTTTTAACCCTAATGTTCATAGGTACATTCTCTCTATTCCTGCAGGTCTGCTTTGCAAATAAGTTCCTCTATCCCATGTTTCTAGATTCCACCTATATTTGTTTACCATATTTGTTTTTCTCTTTCTGACTTACCGAACTGTGACCGACTGTCTTCTAGGTTCCTCCACCTTACACACTGACAACTTCATTCCTTTTCATGGCTGAATAATTTCCATTGTGTATGTATGAAAAGTGAAAAGTGTTACTTGCTCAGTCATGTCCAACTTTTACAACCCCATGGATTGTAGACCATGAGGCTCTTCTATCCATGGAATTCTCCTGGCAAGAATATGGGACTGGATACCATTCCTATTGCCAGTGGATCTTCCCAACCCAGGGATGGAACCTTGGTTACTGCACTGCAGGTGGATTCTTGCCATATGAGCCTTCAGGAAGACCCTGTGTATATGTATCGCAACTTATTTGTGGAGGCAGATGTCGATGGACCTTCCGTTGTATCAATGCCATGGCTACCGTAAATTGTGCTGCTGTGAACACTGCAATACATGTGTCTCTTTGAATGATGTTTTCCCCTGGATATATGCCCAGAAATGGGATTGCATGGTTACATGGTAGTTTTATTCCTAGTTTCTTAAGGAATCTGTATACTGTTCCCTGTAGTGAAAGTGAAGTTGCTCAGTCATGTCCAACTCTTTGTGACCCCATGGACTGTAGCATACCAGGCTCCTCCCTCCATGGGATTTTCCAGGCAAGAGTACTGGAGTGGGTTGCCATTTCCTTCTCCAGGGGGTCTTCCCAACCCAGGGATCGAACCCAGGTCTCCCACATTCCAGGCAGATGCTTAAACCTCTGAGCCACCAGGGAACCAAGAGTATATGAGGGTTCACTTTTTGCCACATGCTCTCCATCATTTGTTGTTTGTAGCTTTTTTGATAGCCATTCTGACTTTTGTGAGATGATACCTCGTTCTTCTGATCTGTGTTTCTCTAACAATTGGATTGCCCCGGAGGTTCAGCAATATAGAATCTGCCTGCAATGCAGAAGTTGTGGGCTCGATCCCTGGGTAGAGAGGATCTCCTGGAGAAGGGGATGGCTACCCACTCTAGTATTCTTGCCTGGAAAATTCCCCAGACAGAGGAGCCTGTGTGCTGGAGTCCTGTGGGTGGCTAAGAGTCAGACATGACAGAGCAGACACAGCTCTACCCATCTTCTCTTTCCTGAAACTATGCTTAGGTCGGCATGGTCAGATTATCTTCCTGTGACTGAAAAAGGCACTTTGGTCCAACAGTCAGGCAGAGAGACTGGGTTTACTGAGGCAGGGCTTTATGTATGATTATAACAACAGCAACTAAAACCACTCAAAGAAACAATTCCATCATGGAGTTAGAATTGGTTCTTCTCTACAATATTAGCATGGTGCACTTTTTAAAATTCTTTTAATCTATGCATACTATGAAAATATATTTTTTAGGTAGCATATATTTAGGTCATGCTTTTTCCCCCAGGCTACTTCTGCCTCTGAATTGAGGTGTTGCAACAGGAGCTATGACTTCGTTGACTATGGCCATATGTAAACTATGGCCTGGTCGACGGCTTGTTTTTGAAAATAATATTTTATTAGAATATAGCCATGTCCATTTCTTTATGCATTGACTGTGGCTGCTTTTGTGCAAGAGTCATGGAGTTGCAACAGATACTTCGTAACTTGCAAAGGGAAACTATTCATCATCTGGCCCTGTAAGAAAAGTTCGCTGAACTTTGGTTTACACCATTTATATCTAACATAAAGATGGATATGCTTGGTTTAAATCTTTCTTGTTCTTGTCTCATGTATCCTTTGTTCCTTTTTTCCTCTTTTGCTGCTGTCTTTTGAATGAGTGAAAGTTTTTTTTTAATAACTTCACCTTATTTCCTTTCTCTGCTTAGTAGTTATAACTTCTTTTTTGTTTTTTACTTTACTTTATAATGTGCATGTTGAAGGTGCATCACAGTCCACCTTCAATCAATACACCACTTATACACAGTGTAAAATATTGACAGAATACTTTCATTCCCTTCTCCTGGGTTTTTTAATATTTTTGTCACGTGTTTCTTAAGTACATGTGCTATAAAACAAAATATTTGTATTATTTTGCTTCAACCAATCTGATTATCTATTGTAGATAGGCAAATAGTGAAGTAAAAAACTGTATATAATTAATAATTAACAATAGTTTTACCATACTGATGCGGTTTACTCTTTGCTGTAGATCCAGACCTTCATGTGGTACCATTTACTTTTGACTTCAAGGACTGACTTCCTTTACATTCCTTTCACATTTCTTCTGTTTGGATCTGTAGTTGACCCATTGTTTGACCTTTTGTATATTTAAGATTTCATTTAATGTTTAGGGATATTTGGTAATCAGTTGTTTCTTGGTTGGATTTTCACTCCAGTAGTATTGAGGAATAATTGGCACATTAGTTTTAGGTGTTGTTGACTTGAAAAATAGTCACAACCTAAAAGTTGAGAGGATGTTTTATTTGGTGGGAATTTTTAGGACTTCAAGCCCAGGAGACATCATCTCAAGTGACCCTGAGGAAACTCCAAGGAGGCTAGGGAAGAGTCAGATAGTACAGAAGTTTGCAACAAAGGACAGGTAGTCTAAACATCAAAATATCATCGTTAATTATGGAAAACCAGACAGCTCAAGGAATTTTACATTTCTATATATGGGAAGAAGCAAGAGTCTGGGCTCACTGAAATCATTCCTGTCATATGCATCTCTGCTATCAGAAGCCACTATCCTGACTTTTTCTCTCCTCTGCCCAAGCTCCTCAAGGCTCACCCTGGGGAGTGATTGATGGCTGCTGAATAGCAGATATTTTTCTTCCTGTGTGCCCTCTGGGCTCAGAAGTTCTCATTAGGTGGACTGGAATCACTGATGACTGTAATCCTAATTTATTGGTATGGCAGGAAATTCTCCATTTCTTAGTGTACAACATAGTGATTTCATATATACATATATATATATATGTGTGTGCATGTACATATGTAATTCAAAATGATCATCATAATTTTAGTTAAGATACATCACCTGCCATAGTTTAAAAAATTAGTAAAAATGTTGAGACCTATGCTCAGAGCAGCTTACAAATAGGTAATACAGTGTTATAATCTATACTCAACATGCTGTACATTATATCACCAGGACTTATTATATAACTGGAAGTTTGTACCTTTTCACTACCTTTTCCTAATTTTCCCATCACCAAGAGACTCCTCTAACAACCACCTATCAGTTTTGTTTATCTCTGAGTTTGGGGTTTTTATTTTTAAAAAATTTTAATGGTGTATAGTTGCTTTAGTGTTGAATTTTCTGCTGTACAGAAAGTGCATCAGCTTTCTGTTTGGATATCCTTCCAATTTAGGTCATCATGGAGCAATGAGTGGAGTTCCCTGAGCTATACAGTAGGTTTTCTTTAGTTATCTTTCTTAGACATAGACTCAATAGTATAAATTGTGAATCCAAATCTAATTCTTCCCAATGTCCCTTTTAACCTTGATGTCTGAGGGTTTGTTCTGTTTCTCTAGATCTGCTTTGCAAATAAGTTCATCTATACCACACTTCTAGGTTCCACGCATGTTAACAAACAATATTTCTTTTCCTCTTTCTGCCTTAACTGAACTCTGTGTGGCTGTCCCTAGGTCCATCTCATCTCTGCACATGGCACATTTCCTTCTCTTTTTATGACTAATAGTCCAGTGCATATGTGCCATGATTTCTTTAGCTGCTCCTCACTGATGGACATTTGTGTTGCTTACAGTGGATGTAGCTTTCTCAGTGATAGTTTTGGTCAGGTATATGCCCAGGTGTGGGATTGCTTGGTCTTGTGGTAGTTCTAGTTTTTTAAGGAATCTCCATACTGTTCTCCATAGTGGCTGTATCAATTTATGTTCCTACCAAAAGCGTAGGCCAGTTCCCTTCTCTCCACACTCTGTCCAGAATTTCTTGGTGGTACAAATAATATTTATTTTTTTTAGTTGGAATATAACTGATTTACAATATCTTCCTGATTTCTGGTGGACAACAATGTGAATCAGCATTCCCGCCATTTGAGCCTCCCTCTCACCATCTCCACCATCCCACTTGTCCAAGTCATCACCCAGAACTGAGCTGAGTTCCCTGTGTGCCACAGCTGCTTCCTACGAGCTATCTATTTTATACAAATAAGTGTGGGTCTATCAATGCTAGTCTCTCAATTCATGCCACCCTCTCCTTCCCCCACTGCCTGTCTTTTCTTGCCCTGCCTGAAAATAGATTCAGAAGTATATATATCTCTCTTCTAGAGTCCATATATATGAATTAATGTTTTTCTCTTTCTGACTTACTTCACTCTGCATGACATACTCTGTGAGGTTCATCCACCTCATACACTAACTCAGTTTCATCTCTTTTCATGGCTGAGTAATACTCCATTGTGTGTATATGTATCACAACTTGTGTATCAAGGCAGATGTCAATGGACATCTTGGTTGCATCCATGTCATGGCTATTGTAAACTGTGCTGCTGTGAACTTTGGGGCAAATGTGTCCTTTACAATGATGGGTTTCCCTGGATATATGGCCAGAAATGGATTGCTTGGTCATATATTAGTTTTATTCTTAGTTTTTAAAGGAATTTCCAGACTGTTCTCCATAGTAGCTGTATAAATTTACATATCCACCAAGAGTGTAGAAGATTCACTTTTATCTACACCCCCTCTATCATTTATTGTTAGTAGCCTTTTTGATGATTGACATTCTGAGGCTGGTGTGAGAGGATACCTCATTGGGGCTTTGATTTGTGTTTCTCTGATCAATGGATTCCCCTGGACCTTCAGCAGCACAGAATCCACCTGCCATGCAGGAGATGTTGGTTCAGCGCCTGGGTAGGGAAGATCCTCTGGACAAAGGGATGAGTGAGTACCCACTCCAGTATTCTTGTCTGGAAAATTCCGCATGCAGAGGAGTCTGGTGCACTACAGTCCACTAGGTGGCAAAGCGTCAGTTTTGAGCAGACACAGCACCAATAATCTCTTCTTTCCTGCAGCCATTAACAGGTAGGGGGTCAAATTATCTGCTGTGGGCTAAACAAAGGCACAATAATCCAACATTCAGGCTGAGGGGTTGGTTTACTGAGGCAGGGCTTTATGTATGATTATAATAACAGCAACCAAAACAAGTCAAAGAAACAGTTCCAACATGGAGTCAGAATTGGTTCTTCTCTGCAACATTAGTATGGTTTATCTATCTGTATCCTTTTACTTCTAATCTGTGGGTATCATACTGAAATCTTTTTTGTAGACAGCATGTATAGATCATGCTATTTCCCCATATTTACTTCTGAATTGAGGTACTTAAGAAACTAATTAACTATGGCCTGGTAGAAGGCCTGTTTTTGAAAATACTATTTTATTGGAACATAGCCACATCCATTCCTTTATGTATAGACTATGGCTGCACTTGTGCTCCAACCGAGTCATGTAGTTGCTACAGAGACTTCATAACTTGCAACAGTAAACCATTTACCTTTCGGCCCCTTAAGTTTACACCATCTATATCTAATGTAATGATCAGCATGTTTTGTTTACACCCACTGTCTTTCTGTTGTCCTATGTGTCCTTTGCACCCTCTTTTCCTTGTGCTGCTATCTTTTGGAGGAGTGAAAACTTTTATGTAATTTCACTTTATGTCCTTTCTGGCTTAGCAGTTATAAGTTCTTTCTGTGTTCTTTCACTTTAGTTTAACTGTGTATCTTTATCATAGTCCACCTCAACCCTATACCATTTAATGTGCAGTATTTGACAACATACTTTCATTCTCCTCTCCTGGCCTCTTTGATATTGGTGTCATGTATTTCACCCGTACATATGTTATAAAACCAGAAATGTTTGTATTATTTTTGCTTCAGGGAATCTGATTGTCTTTCAAACAGAGGTAAATAGTGAGGTCACAGTCTTTAATTTCCCAATATACTTACTTGTGTTCTTAAGTCTTTTGTGAAGGTCCAGACCTTCCTGTGGTACCATTTTTCTTTTGGCTTGAAGGACTGATTCCTTTACATTCCTTTCACATTTCTTCTACATGGATGTGCAGTTGACAAATTGACCATTTTCATATTTGAGACTTCATTTATGTTTAGGGGGAGCAGGCAATCAATTCGTTGGTTGGATTTTTCCTCCAGTTTTATGGACATATAATCGTAATATAACATTAATTTTAATCCATGCAACACAGTGATTTTATACATATTTTATGTATATATGTAATGTGAAATGATCATAGTAAGTTTACTTAATATCCAACATCTGATATAGGTAAAAAAAAAAATTTTTTTTTTGGTGAGAACTTCCAAGACCTAGTCTCTTATCTCTTAGCTTACAAATCAGCAATACAGTATTTTCATCTATATTATCTATACTCAGCATGCTGTAACTTAAATACTCAAGACTTAATCTATAACTTAAAGTCTGTTCCTTATAACCATTTTCTTCTTTTTCCCCTCCTACCAACAACCTCCCCTTGCAACCACCAACCAGTTCTCTATGAGTTTGGGGGTATTTCATTTTACTTTTCATTTTTTATTAGTTTTTAATGGAGTATAGTTGCTTTACAACGTTTGCTTCTTCTGAACAGAAACTGAATCAGCTATATGATTACACACATACACCCATATTTACACACATATGCACCGTATACACATATAGACTTAACTGATCACATGGATCACAACCTTGTCTAATTCAGTGAAACTATGACCATGCCGTGTAGGGCCAACCAAGACATATGGGGTCATGATGGAGAGTTTAGACAAAATGTGGTCCACTGGAGAAGGGAATGGCAAACTACTTCTGCATTCTTGCCATGAGAACCCCATGAACGGTATGAGAAGGCAAAAAGATATGACACTGAAAGATGAGCTCCCCAGTTCGGCAGGTACATAATGTGCTACTGGAGAAGAGTGGAGAAATAGCTACAGAAGGAATACAGAGGCTTTTGTGACTAGAAGTGCAGTGCATGTTGGGGTCCCTGTGTTTTCTTGAATGATAGATTTCTCGGAATCTAGAGCCAGGTGTAGAAATGTCAGCTCCTTGACTGACCTCTCTTGACAGTGTTTGGCAGGTATTTGGAGGCTGTCCTTTCTTCTGGGCATTGACTGTGTATATTCCCAGGGATAGGTAGCGGGGTTCCTTTCCTCTAGGCAGTCTCCCACAGTTACTGTTTGTAGCCCTGTGAGGATGCTAACTAGACCAGTAGGATTTGATTTCTTCTAGTCCTTCTAATGGACATGCCTGCAATCATTAGGAACGTGGAAGCATTTTGGTTTCTTATTGAGGTTTAAGTTTTCTGGTTTTGATTTTTCCTTCAAAGGTGTGAAGATGATACAGCTGCAGCAATTGACTTCCTGAAGTTCCATCTCGGCCAAAATTTATTTCTGCAGTACCCGTCCCGGGACAAGTCCTAAGGGCAGCCGTTATGGCTAACAGCCCCCCATCCCCTGTGGACTCTAAGTGCCCCTAAGCCCTGGCTGTCCAGTTGGACTGACAGGACATGTCCACAAGCGGGTAGCATTTTTCCACACCCACCTTGGGTTCCTAGTGCAACCAGAGCCTTAGGGAATGTCAGGTTCCTGGGCTGTGCCTTCCGGGGCACTGTGTCTGAGCAAACACCTAGGGGCTTGAGTCCCACGAATTCCTCTCCTTAAAGCTATACACTCCTGCATTTTAACTAATCCCAACAGGTCCAGAGCACCCAGATCTAGACACCAAGGTGCCTAGGAAGCTGCACTCTCAGGAAGGAAGATTGAGCTGGGAACCTTAGCACCAGGAAAGGGTGGAGGTCAGTTGAGTATTGCTTCCAAGATTCTCCAGGCCTTGATTCCACTCCGGACTCTGGTCCCAGTCAGAGCCGAGCAGATACTAGAGGTTGGAAAGGGGTCTCCAGGAAGGACACCCTGCCAGGCTGTCTCGACCTCACCCTGTCCCAACCTGGGACACAAGCCTGCATAGACTCCTGGTATAGGAGGAACGTCAAATAAAGTAGGTTCGAGGGGATACAGTAGGAATTGCTTTTCTTTCTTTTCCTTTGACATCATGCCCATGTTGTGTAGTCGATTGGCTGTTCTGTGCTTGTCAGTGTACAGACCTCTGATACAGGTATGATGGTAACTATAGGGTGTATCTATGTTTCTGGGTTTTTTTGTTACAGAGCTTCTTGCAGAAGGTCATGCCCCCTGCTGAGCACAAAGTCCTTGTGGATTATCTATGTCTGACCCAGTTTTCAGTGTATATGAGGAAGGAAAGAGACTATCTCTGTGGATTACCTTTAGAGATTGCCATTTCTGTGGTCGGGTCAGAGGTAGAAACTTGTGTGTGTATGTGAAAAACAAACGAAAGAAGAAAGTAAGCAAGTTGATAATTCTGGTGGATTACCTATGACAGATACAGATTTCTCTGTTTCTGCTAGCCTGGACCCCCTAAATCATCCCTACCCCCTTCACTTCTGGATTTGTCTCTCTTTTTTTTTTCTGTTTCCCTTGGTACGAGATAGAACGTTCTCAGGGTCTCTCTTTGGGGTGTAAATTCGATCCTACGTTTATTTTTCTTCAGTCCAAAGCGGGACATCATGGGCCCTGTGGTCTTCAGCTGTCTGACTGAGTCTCTGGAGTATAGGATCCTTCAATTTCCATCCCTGTGGCTTCCAGGGGCATAACATCCCTGTCTCTCAGTGGGGTTTTCTCCGGCTGAGTAATAGTCCATTCCTTACAGGCAGAACATCTTGTTGAAGCTCTAACATACTGGTGAGGATTTTGCTGTTTCTCTGTCTTGGTTCCTGTGAATATTGCTGCAGTGCCTGTGGATATGCACGTCTCTGAATGATGGGTTTCTAGGGGTTTAAGCACAGGGGTGGGAATGTCAGGGTCTAGGCTTAGTCTCTCTTGAGAACTTTTTGGCAGGCATTGTAAGACTGTCCATTTTTCTGGGAGTTGCCAGTGAACCTTCACACCGACAGTATCGGGGGTTCCCTTTGCTCCAGCCTCTCTCCCACACTTCGTGCCTGTAGCCTCGTGACAATGCCTAACTTGCCTGGTGGATCTGATGTCTCCTTGTCCCTTTGATTGGTATTCCTTCAGGAATTAGAGATCTTGAGTCTTTTGCCCTGAGTGTAGTATTATGTGCTCTTTGTTGTTCCTTCCAGTGTGTGTTGGAAATTTTACCTGTGCAGTTGGCCATCTGAAAGTCCAAGGTGTGCAATACCTGGACTTCGGTTATCATTCACAGCTCCCTAAGCCTTGTGACTTACAGGTGCCCCTAAGCAAATGTGGTGCCATTATACTTACAGGTCGAGTCCACAAGGTTGCAGCACTATTCCTGCCCACCTCAGGTTCCTGGGTCTAACAGAGCCTTAGCCAAAGCTAGCTTCCTAGGTTTGAATTTGAGTGGAATATGCCTGAGGCAAACTTCTTAGTCTTGTCCTCTCTGTGACTTTCCCTGGTGCTTTACATGCCAGACCACCAGACTAATCAGATCCCTGGCCTCATCAAAGGGGCTGGACATGGAAGCCTAGCGTGCTGCAGTTCATGAGGTCGCAAAGAATTGGACACAACTACGTGACTGACAGACATGCAACAGATCCTGGCCTATCCAGGTAGCCTGAGGCAGTTTTCCTGTAGGGACTGGACAAGAGTCTCTCACAAGCTTATTTCCTCTAGCTCTTTGTGTCAGCCTGCGTACTCTTAACTCCCTTAAGAGGGGTGGGGGTGTGCAGCCTTAGGTTGAAGAATCCACCATGAAGTCCAAAGACATACCTAGTATCAGTAATATGCCTACCATATATTTCTCCATGGGAATCTGTGAGAAGTATTTAGATACCTGTAGAGAAACCCAGGTGTTGCTAGAGGGCATCAGAGGGCAGACACACTGAAACCATAATCACAGAAAACTAGTCAATCTGATCACACTAGGACCACAGCCTTGCCTATCTCAATGAAACTAAGCCATGCAGTGTGGGGCCACCCAGGATGGGAGGGTCATGGTGGAGAGGTCTGACAGAATTTGGTCCACTGGAGAAGGGAATGGCAAACCACTTCAGTATTCTTGCTTTGAGAACCCCATGAACAGTATGAAAAGGCAGAATGATAGGATACTGAAAGAGGGACTCCCCAGGTCGGTAGCTGCCCAATATGCTACCGACCAGTGGAGAAATAACCAGATCAGTGGAGAAATAACTTGAGAAAGAATGAAGGGATGGAGCCAAAGCAAAAACAATACGTAGTTGTGGATGTGACTGGTGATAGAAGCAAGGTCCGATGCTGTAAAGAGCAATATTGCATAGGAACCTGGAATGTGAGGTCCATGAATCTAAAGGAGATCAGTCCTGAGTGTTCATTGGAAGGACTGATGCTAAAACTAAAATGCCAATATTTTGGCCACCTCACGCGAAAAGTTGACTCATTGGAAAAGATTCTGATGCTGGGAGGGATTGAGGGCAGGAGAAGGGGACAACAGAGGATGAGATGGCTGGATGGCATTGCCGATTTGATGGACATGAGTCTGAGTGAACTCCGGGAGTTAATGATGGACAGTGAGGCCTGGCGTGCTGCAATTCACGGGGTCGCAAGGAATCAGACACGACTGAGTGAACTGAACTGAGGGCAATATTTACAAAACAGTGCAGGGCTATGTGGGTTTGAATTGAGGAGTGAAACCCATTTGAATTGTTACATTGCAGAGTTTGAGTCTCAACTGTCTTACCTATAAAACAGGGATTTTGAAATCTATTTATCACTAACAATAGAAACAATGCCTCATGGGTTTGTTTTGGGGGTTCTAGCATTGATGTTTTCACTGCTATGGCCTGAGTTCAATCCCTGGTCACGGAACTAAAATCCCACCAGCCACATGGTACAGAGAAAAAAGAAAAAAAAACAAGGAAAAGAATTATACTGGATTTTTTTTTGCCTTTCAGACCAGCAATAACTGTGGAAATCTCACTAACAGGTCTGCCTTGCAAGAAATGGTTAAAGTTCTTCAAGAGATAGAAAATTATACGGATCAGAAACTCATATCTACATAAAGAATGGAAAAGATATAGAAAAAATAAATGTAGGTAAGATCTTATTTTTTTATTCATAACTGATTTCCATACGTAACTGTTAAAGGTAATAACAGAGACAATGTACTGAGATGACGGAAAATGGAAGTGAATGACAGCAATGTTAGAGAAGTGGCAGAGGGGAACTGAGAACAGTATGGTACACCTGTACTATCTATGAAGCGGTATAACGTTACCTGAAAGCAACTTAAATTTGTGGCAAATGTATAAGAAAAATTTTAGAGCAGCCACTTGAACTCGTTTTACAGAAGTATAATAGNAAGATGGAGGGTCATGGTGGAGAGGTCTGACAGAATTTGGTCCACTGGAGAAGGGAATGGCAAACCACTTCAGTATTCTTGCCTTGAGAACCCCATGAACAGTATGAAAAGGCAGAATGATAGGATACTGAAAGAGGGACTCCCCAGGTCGGTAGCTGCCCAATATGCTACCGACCAGTGGAGAAATAACCAGATCAGTGGAGAAATAACTTGAGAAAGAATGAAGGGATGGAGCCAAAGCAAAAACAATACGTAGTTGTGGATGTGACTGGTGATAGAAGCAAGGTCCGATGCTGTAAAGAGCAATATTGCATAGGAACCTGGAATGTGAGGTCCATGAATCTAAAGGAGATCAGTCCTGAGTGTTCATTGGAAGGACTGATGCTAAAACTAAAATGCCAATATTTTGGCCACCTCACGCGAAAAGTTGACTCATTGGAAAAGATTCTGATGCTGGGAGGGATTGAGGGCAGGAGAAGGGGACAACAGAGGATGAGATGGCTGGATGGCATTGCCGATTTGATGGACATGAGTCTGAGTGAACTCCGGGAGTTAATGATGGACAGTGAGGCCTGGCGTGCTGCAATTCACGGGGTCGCAAGGAATCAGACACGACTGAGTGAACTGAACTGAGGGCAATATTTACAAAACAGTGCAGGGCTATGTGGGTTTGAATTGAGGAGTGAAACCCATTTGAATTGTTACATTGCAGAGTTTGAGTCTCAACTGTCTTACCTATAAAACAGGGATTTTGAAATCTATTTATCACTAACAATAGAAACAATGCCTCATGGGTTTGTTTTGGGGGTTCTAGCATTGATGTTTTCACTGCTATGGCCTGAGTTCAATCCCTGGTCACGGAACTAAAATCCCACCAGCCACATGGTACAGAGAAAAAAGAAAAAAAAACAAGGAAAAGAATTATACTGGATTTTTTTTTGCCTTTCAGACCAGCAATAACTGTGGAAATCTCACTAACAGGTCTGCCTTGCAAGAAATGGTTAAAGTTCTTCAAGAGATAGAAAATTATACGGATCAGAAACTCATATCTACATAAAGAATGGAAAAGATATAGAAAAAATAAATGTAGGTAAGATCTTATTTTTTTATTCATAACTGATTTCCATACGTAACTGTTAAAGGTAATAACAGAGACAATGTACTGAGATGACGGAAAATGGAAGTGAATGACAGCAATGTTAGAGAAGTGGCAGAGGGGAACTGAGAACAGTATGGTACACCTGTACTATCTATGAAGCGGTATAACGTTACCTGAAAGCAACTTAAATTTGTGGCAAATGTATAAGAAAAATTTTAGAGCAGCCACTTGAACTCGTTTTACAGAAGTATAATAATTTAATAAGAGAAGATAAAGCTGAGTCACATTAAATGCTCAACTAACACCAGAGAAGGCAGAAAAGATTTTTTTTAAGTGCAACAAAGAGAAAACAGTTATAGTTGTATTAATATTTACCATTTTCTTATCAATAATCACTTTAAATGTAAATGATCTAAATATACCAGTAAAAGACAGATAGGATTTAAAAAAACAACAACAAAACCCAAGACCCAACACCTACTGTAAAGACACAGATTAAAAGTAAAGAAATGGAGAAAGGTAACACGCTAACATGATCAAAAGAAAACTAAAAGAGCTATGTTAATTTCAGACAAAATAAGACTTCAGAACAAGTAAAATATATCCACTTTTTTAGATTCTTTTCCCATATAGGCCATGAGAGTACTGAGTAGAGTTCTCTGTACTATTCAGTTGGTTCTTATGTTTTATATATGCTGCTAAGTCGCTTCAGTTGTGTCCGACTCTATGCAACCCCACAGACGGCAGCCCACCAGGCTCCCCTGTCCTTGGGATTCTCCAGGCAAGAACACTAGAGTGGGTTGCCATTTCCTTCTCCAATGCATGAAAGTGAAAGTAGTCACCCCATCGTGTTCTACTCTTAGCATCCCCATGGACTGCAGCCCACCAGGCTCCTCCATCCATGGGATTTTCTAAGCAAGAGTATTGGAGTGGGTGCCATTGTCTTCTCTGATATTTTATATATAGTATTGTGTATATGTTAATCCCAGTCCTCCAATTTATCCCTACCTTTCCTTACCCCCATGGTAAGCGTAAGTTTGATTACTACATCTGTAACTCTACTTCTGTTGTGTTAAATAAGTTCATTTGTATCCTTTTTTAGACTCCTCATGAAAACAATATGATATGGTATTTATCTTTCTTTCTCTGACTTCATTCTGTATAACAATCTCTTGGTCCATCCATGTTGCTGCAAATGCATTTTGGGTTTAATGGCTGCATAATATTCTTATCCATCTTTTGATGAACATTTAGGTTGCCTCCATGTTCTGGCTGTTGTGAAACAGTGCTGCAATGCACACTGGGATGCATGTATCTTTTTGAGTTATAGTTTTCTCTGGATATATGCCCAGGAGTAGTATCACTTTACACAGATCAGAATGGACATCATCAAAAATCTACAGACAATAAGAGTTGGAGAGGGTGTGGAGAAATGGGAACCCTCCTACACTATTGGGCTGGAATGTAAATTCCAGCAGCCATTATGGAAAACAGTATGGAGGTTCCTAAAAGAAAAAAAAACACTAACACTAGATTTAGCATATATGATCCTGAAATCCCACTCCTGGACATATATCCAGAAAAGATGAAAACTCTAATTTGAAAATACAAGCACCCAGTGTTCATAGTAGCACTGTTTTCAACAGATGAATGGATAATGAAGTAGTATACATATACAATGGGATACTATGCAGCCATTAAAAAGAATGAAATACTGCCATTTGCAGTAATATGGACAGACATCCAGATTTTCATACTAAGCAAACCTTCAGAGAAAGACAAATATCATTTCTATGTGGAATCTAAAAAAAAAATAATACAAATGAACTTATTTACAAAACAGACTTACAGACATAGAAAACAAACTTAGAGTTACCAAAGGGGAAAGAAAGGTGGTATGGGGGATAAATCAGGAGTATGGGATTAACAGATACACACCACTAAATATAAAATAGATAAACAAGGATTTACTGTATAGCACAGAGAACTGCATTCAATATAATGGAAAAGAACTGGGAAAATATATATATCTGAATCACTTTTTTAAAAATTTATTTTAATTGGAGGCTAATTACTTTACAATATTGTATTGATTTTGCCATACATCAACTGCACACCTGACACAGTATTGTAAATCATCTACAATTTTGAAAAATCAATTATCTTACAGATTGACCAAATCACCAGGTACTATTTTAGTATAATACATACAGTGATGGAGAGAATGCAACATATAGAAGTTACTGTATGCAGAATTGTGGTAAGTGTATGTGGACGCATGCTCATTCATGTCCGACTCTTTTGTGACCCCCATGAACTGCCGCCCACCAAACTCCTTTGTCCCTAGATTTTCCAGGCAAGAATACTGGAGCGGGTTGCCATGTCCTCCTCCAAGGGATCTTCCTGACCCACAGATCACACACTTGTCTCCTGCGTTGCACGCGGATTCTTTATCTGCTTAGTCACTGGGGAAAGCCCCGGTAAGTGTATGTGTGCCTACAATTTTTGTCACATTTGTGTTCCTATGTATTTAGGCATCCTCCCTTTTCCTCACTTCCACATGAGCACCATCCCCAGCTTAGCTCCTTCACCAGTGTGGACCCCAAAATGCACTCTAACTTTCAATCAACAAGAAGATAAAGTAATGTTAGTTCTTACCCTACTGAATCCCAACATTGTGTGCCTTCTGTCTGGTCACCTCTATATCTTATTTCCTAATATAGAAGGCACTCGTAAATATTTGTAAATGAATGAACTGCCCAATATCTTAAGAATTTTCCAATAGTTAAGCAAAGTTTTATTAAAGTTAAAGTGATCTCAACTGTTATTATCAAAGAATGCCACACCAAACTGAGAGAAAACTCTAACAAATAACGTTTATTTTTCTTTTACATATGTATTTCACAGCCTAAATACCACACTGCCTTCAGAGAAAGGTGCTTTGATGCCATTTTATTTTACTATTTACTGCACAGGCATTAAACATTCTCATTAACATGATGAGACAATTTGCTGGTAAACAAACACAGAGACACTGGTTTCAATATTTCAAGAACATATTTTTGGTCATAACCAAGAAGTACATCAAAATATGACAACACTGACTAATATTTTTCAAGCAAATAATATTTAACTCTGCATAGTTTATACAATAGGCTGTGATGATAAATAATATCACCAATCTCATCAACTATGAATTGGCCACAAAAAGCCTAACATTCATTTTAATTATGAAATGCTCTACTGGTGTAGTTTCAACATAGCCTTCAGATGTTGTGGTGTTTGACCTTGAATAGTGAAAAGGAAAAGTACTAAACTGGACTAAAAAAGAAGTATTAACTTGGTATGGTTAACTACAAATACGTCATGTCCAACTATTACATTCCTAACATGAAGGCAAATATTTAAATAGAAAAACTAGCAGTCCAAAAAATGTGAATGTGCAAACTGTGAGGAAAACATTGCATTTAAATTTGCACTCATTTGCAAATTACAGTACTAGCTCAGTATAAACACTAACAGGAAAAATATTCAGCAGGAAAGAATGGGAACAACCTCTCACAGCAGAGAACTAGTCACTGCACACGGCCCCAAAGCTTAGTGTTTCTGGTGACCTGGAGCTTCAAACTCCTTATGACTGTTCTTCATTCAACAAAGGAGACTGCAGGCATGCTACAATCAGTGGTAAGAATAGGAAGAAAAACCTGAAACAGCAACATTTTCTTCCTAGATTTGGGGTAAAAGTCTTCTCATTATTATAACTTAGTTACAGGCTAACTTCTAACCTTGATTGTTTTCTGAGTCAGGTTTGCTAAATGTTGTAAAGAATAGCTACCTTCATACAATACTAGGTTTTTGCCTTATTTAAATATTGTCAGCATGATAAAAGGTTACATGCACAGTCATTCTACCAGCCCACATAGGCACAACTCGGCCTAACACTCACCTTCGATCAGATTCTACACAGAGATTCTCTGTATTGTTTTCAGTGGGTAAACAACTGCTTGGAAAGCAGAAATGCCTAATAATTTCTGCAGGGTGTTTTTAACTGAAGTGTTTATAAAAATAAAGCCCCAACCTTTAAGCCTACAGAATGTCAAGAATTCTATGAGGGATGTTAAAAGCACTGGGCAAAACCCTGGTTTTCAATGTCCCGTCTGCCCCACAGGAGAAGATCCGGTTGCCCTGGGTGATGTTGATCTGCATGACTCCAGCCCCCAGGTTCCTGAATATGGACTGTTTAGCGTGTTCATTTTTAAATGAATGAATTAGGCCATGGCCTGTCAATCTCCAAACCTAGTTTAGAGGAAAACGTGAAAACAGAAAGTGTTAAGTCTTTTAAGAAAGAGATGAGAAACTTTCAAAAACATGTCCTTCACTTGTGTTCTCCCAGCCCAAATTGCCTCTTTAAAGCCCAAACTTCCCCTCAACTACCTCTTTCCCAACAGCTTATTTAATTAGAAATAACACCACTCAACAGGGCTCATTAACTGTCCTTACAGTTCCTTGCACCTGCTTTCAAATTCCTTTTTTTCACATCCTCTTGTTTCATATTAACCATATATATCCCCATTCCTAGTTCAATTAAATACATTCCTAACATACTAAGCTTTGGCCCTGGGGCACTGCCTCACTTATCCGGAAACCTCAACTGTGCAAAATAGAGTCAGGGACTGGAGACACAGGTGGGGAGAGGGGAGGAGGTCCCCAGAAACTCCATGCGTTAATTAAACCCATAGAGTTCTTTAAGAGTTCATCTGGTTTTCTAGGTCCTAACAAGAACCACACAGAAGGAAAGAGGGAAGCAAGAGACAGTGTTCGCACAAAGAGGGTGGTGAGTTTTTTGCTTTGGTTCCCCTTCCCAATCAGCCTTGACAGAAGATAAACATAAAAGCACATTTGCACATCTCTCATACTGACTCACCTTGATGTTACCTTCTGCTGAACCTGTAGTAAAATATTCCTCACAGGGGTCGAGAGCCAGTGCCTTAATAGCAGAGTCATGCGCCTGGAATGTGTGCATTAGCTGTCTCTGCCTGATGTCAAAAATGCAGATGTATCCTTTCCTGCCTCCAGATATGAGGAGTTGCTGTTTTGGTGCATACTGAAGCACCGTGGCACCATGATCATGGCATGTGAAACCTGAAGAGAAACATCAAGAGCCTTTCCCAAACCATGTCTACTTTGGCACTGCTGGTAATTTTTAAATACAGATTTCAGTAATACAGAAATTACTGTCACAGTTTCCCTTCTAAATTTCTATAATCATGATCAAAGTAAA
This sequence comes from Neotragus pygmaeus, assembly GCA_006410875.1. Lineage (NCBI taxonomy): Eukaryota > Metazoa > Chordata > Mammalia > Artiodactyla > Bovidae > Neotragus > Neotragus pygmaeus. Next base: position 492,202 of record SJYV01008279.1, read on the forward strand.
AAAGATTGCAAGCACTGACAGAAAAAAACTTCTTATTCATACCCTCAGTATGAAAACACACATATACACAGGAAGTTTAAGCCCTAACTAAGCTATACTGTCTCCTAAGAATGCAGAAGCCAAAATGCAGAGAACAAGTTTCTCAGTGATAGTCGATGTCTTTACTAATTAATACCCACCAATGACAAGTATTCACCCTTTCACAGTCCCTGTCCATACATAAAGCCTCATCAAAAATGTCTAGAGCACAGGGAACCATATTTAATATCCTGTGATGAACCATAATGGAAAAGAATGTAGGTACAACTGAATCTCTTTGCTATATAGCAGAAATTAACATTGTAAATCAACTATTCTTTTTAACGAAGTAATTAAAACTACACTAGTGTGAAAACTGCCAGCTACAAATTAAGAAGCTATCCTTCCTAGGTCTCTCTGCATTCTAATATGATTAAAGCCCTAAAATTAATTTAAAAGATGTTAATAATTATTCACCAAAAAAAGAATTTTTCAATCAAAATTGAAAATTACATCTCTCAAATAATATATCTTCATTGTAAAAGAAATCTTTTGTTTTTTTAAGTCCACCTAGCTTTAACTCAACACTTACTAGAGCTTTGAGCATTTTTGGTGGCATTGTGTGGAATGGCAATCTGGAAACACTATCACAAAAGGAATAATGTTAAGTGGCATTGTTCATATTTCTAATTCATCATAAGGTTAACTTTCATTTTATGGTTAGGTTTAATTCTTTAAAACATGATCTCATTTCTGTTGAGCTCAATAAATACTTTGCCACTAACTCCTTCAACAGCCTTGACTCTGCAAGCATATGGACTGAAGCCCACCAGGCTCCTCTGTCCGTGGGACTCCACAGGCAAGAACACTGGAGTGGATTGCCATGACTTCCTTCAGGGGATCTTCCCAACCCAGGGATTGAACTCTTGTCTCCTGTGACTGCTGCATTGGCAGGTAGGTTCTTTACCACTAGCACCATCTGGGAAGACTTGTTAGTAGCACCACTCCCCATACTATATTTTCTGAAGGGAATACAACACAAAGATTATTCTAGCCTAGCTGGATGTCTGTGACCATACATATTTACCTCAGCAAGCCAGCCAGCATTCCAGTTAACTTTTAGAATTTTATTCATTCTATATCTTTCTCCATTTTTAACCCGTGAACAAACTATACACACTGAATTTACTAGTTAAAACCAGGAAAGCACACTTTCATAGCATTATGAAAATCGAAGAGTTGACTCACCATGAATGAGGCTGTTTCCGGGTGTTATCAATGTGTCCCAGAGGCATACATTTCTAATAAAAATACATCATAGACAAGTTGTTCTAAGTCATCACTGGGATAAACTATGTCTTTACATCAAATATTTTCACTTATTGAGTCTCATGGTTTTTTGGTTCACTTACATTTATAAAGTAGTGATTCTCAACTAGGATGAGGGTAGAGGTTAGGACTGAGAATATCACTCTTCCAAGAGTCTATCCTTTTCAAACTACAGGGTTCTGTGTCTCACATGGTCCCACCTGAATCATCCCCATCTCATCTCCTGGCCCCCTCTCTTTTCCACTATTACTTCAGGGAAAATGAGACACTATTTCCTGAGTAGAAGAGACACTTCTCTATCCCTGGGCATCAACACTACAGGGAAATGAGAGGTATCATTCATGGGCACATGCTGCCAATGAAACGGTCGAAGGCAAAGAAAATGTTGAGAATGCTACAGAGTCTCAAAAATCTGCTGGTATTTAATACCAGTTAAAAAGAATTCCACATACTTATTAGTAGATTACATTCGGAGTAATTTTGGCCTGTTTCTGATAAGGATAACTCCTCAAAAGAATTTGTAACAAAGTTTTTGTATTCCTGAGGTTGAAAAACCTGACTAAATATAGAAATCCATACTTTCTAGCAAGAGTGCCTTTCTGCCTAAAATAGGCTTATTTCTGGTTTGGATCTTTGTCAACCTACCTGTTGTCATTGGAGTGTCCAGATGTGGCAACTAGACTTGAAGAGGTAACAAATGCAAAGTCACTTGCGGCTTTACTGTGGCACTGCCAGCTCTGTGGGGACGAAGTGCAGCTGTTATCTCAGAACCGTAAGATGTGGAACAGCACACACAGACACACACACAGCTCTGCTAATCATTTACTACATGCAAAAGCTGTAGACGGTTTTAAAAATCTAGAATAAAGAGTAAATGATAGGATTTGCTGTCATCTGCACATTATTTGGCTAATATCAAAGAAGCTGGTAAAAACAACCAACTTTAAGATTATGTAACAAAGGGATAAAACAAGTACATGAATTTAAGCAAGCAATTTAATTAAGGGCCCAGGCAATTTTAGTGCTTATCTCAAATACATTTAATAAGCTTTAATAATATTAAATCATAACAAATAGCCACCACCCAAAGAGGAACAACTCCTATATGCCGATCTAGTCTTAGACCTGAAGGACTCAAGTCAAACTGTAACCTTAACATAGACATCTAGCTTCCTTACCACCTCTGTGGGCCCTGCCTTCACTCCAGGTAAAGAGCAATAATAAAAAAACAAAGCCAAAAGTGGTCCTGCAAAATAATCCACAGGTTTAAGGTTGCCCAAGACTGCCTGAGGATGTTCCAGAGCTGTAGCAAACCACTTACTGAGACATGACTTTCCTTTTTGGATCAGGTGTGGAAGAACAGAAACTTGGAGGTGAGGAGTCAGGAGGAGGAGCAGGGTATTTAAAATAAAACAGACATTTTTCTGTTTGGAATTATTTTGGTATATTACAGAAATGACAAAGACCAGAGGGTAGATTGAAGGTCACTTCCACTTCTATAAAGACTTTATGACACAGTCTATATGTATTAATTTAAGAGAAACATCTCCAGACATGCTCAGCTGCATCATCAAATGACTGAAACAGGATTTGGATTAATGGATGAAGTCGCCTATGGGGATTGGTTATTTTAAAATCTAGTAAGTAATATTCTGGAGCAAATTGGCATGCATGGAACTGTCTGGTTCTTCTTATAGTACCTAAAATGAATCACTATAAAATTCTATCATTAAGAAGTTATAGATTTCAAAATGGACGAAAATATAATAAAAATGTAGCTTAAACAGTACTACACACAGGGAAGGCCCCTAAAAATTTTCAAATACAATGGTCATCTTTGAGGCTGTGAAAACCAAAGTTTTGGTTATTTTGATCTAGAATGAGGGCAATGATGGGTGCTGGGCTACAGTTCCTGGCCGAGTGGTCCCTTTCCCAAAAGATCTACCAGTGGGATTTGCTGTCTGAAACAAACACTTTATAAACAAGGCAGCCTCTGCACGTACCCCGGGAATACTGAGGGATACTTACCATGTAAGGTTTAGGATTTGACGCAGTTTGGTTTACTTGCCAGATACTCAGAAAACCCTCTCCATCCGCAACACCACACTGTAAGAATAGTGTGAATATTAAACACAGCTTCTGAGTAGCCATGTCAAAGTTAAAATCACTTATCAAAAGGAGAGTCACTAGGTCCCACTTTACCAACATCCTGCCTGTACGTATGTTCCTGCTGATGTAGTTCTCAGTCAGTTCAGTCGCTCAGTCATGTCCAACTCTAGACTGAGACCCTATGAATTGCAGCATGCCAGGTCTCCCTGTCCATCACCAACTCCCGGAGTTTACCCAGACTCATGTCCATCAAGTCGGTGATGCCATC
>SJYV01008279.1:498318-511112 GCA_006410875.1 Neotragus pygmaeus
AGTCCTTCCAATGAATATTCAGGACTGATCTCCTTTAGGATGGACTGGTTGGATCTCCTTGCAGTCCAAGGGACTCTCAAGAGCCTTCTCCAACACCACAGTTCAAAAGCATCAATTCTTTGGCACTCAGCTTTCTTCACAGTCCAACTCTCACATCCATACATGACCACTGGAAAAACCATAGCCTTGACTAGACGGACCTTTGTTGGCAAAGTAATGTCTCTGCTTTCTAATATGCTGTCTAGGTTGGTCTCAGGAAACCCCAAGTCCTGCAAATATCCTGCCACCTTTTAAAGGCTTTTCCATGCTTATTTCACTGCTTTACTCCAAATTTATGTAGTATAATTTAGGGAGAAAAAAAAACTGGTTTCACTCAGGTGCCTGACTTCACACAGGGGCACCATCAATACATGCAACAAAAACAGAATTCTTTACAATCACAGAATATTTAGTGTATCTGTAAGTGGATGATCAATTGATCCACACAAAATTCTGTGGATTTATGCTCTTATTGAGAGCCAAAGGGCTATATAAACAGACACCAAATTGCCTCAGTTCAGTTGCTCACTTGTATCCACCCTTTGTGACTCCATGGACTGCAGTACGTCAGGCTTTCCTGTCCATTTCCAACTTCCAGGCCTTGTTCAAGTTCATGTCTATCGAGTCGGTGATGCCATCCAACCATCTCATCCTCTGTCATCCCCTTCTCCTCCTACCTTCAATCCTTCCCAGTATCAGGGTCTTTTCAAATGAGTCAGTTCTTTGCATCAGGTGGCCAAAGTATTNTGCCTCAGTTCAGTTGCTCACTTGTATCCACCCTTTGTGACTCCATGGACTGCAGTACGTCAGGCTTTCCTGTCCATTTCCAACTTCCAGGCCTTGTTCAAGTTCATGTCTATCGAGTCGGTGATGCCATCCAACCATCTCATCCTCTGTCATCCCCTTCTCCTCCTACCTTCAATCCTTCCCAGTATCAGGGTCTTTTCAAATGAGTCAGTTCTTTGCATCAGGTGGCCAAAGTATTGGAGTTTCAACATCAGTCCTTCCAATGAATATTCAGGACTGATTTCCTTTAGCATGGACTGGCTGGATTTCTTTGCACTCCAAGAGACACTGAAGAGTCTTCTCCAACACCACAGTTTAAAAGCATTAATTCTTCAGTGATCAGCTTTCTTTATAGTCCAACTCTCACATCTATATATGACTACTGGAAAAACCATAGCCTTGACTAGACAGACCTTTGTCAGAAAAGTGATGTCTCTGCTTTTTAATATGCTGTGTAGGTTGGTCACAGCTTTTCTTCCAAGAAGCAAGTGTCTTTCACTTTCATGGCTGCTGCCAACATCTGAAGTGATTTTGGAGCCCCTCAAAAACAAACTGCCTTTAAGCTTAAATCTATAGTGACTGAATTTGTTTTTAGATGTAGCTTTACTAGCCATTTATCCATAAATATCCACAATTATTTTCTGATGAATTTAGTAGTAACCCCCTAGAACTAACCTTGTTGCCCTGTGAATTAAAATATAATCTGGTGACTCTTGCATTGCCGGCTTGGCGGAAACAGACAAGCTGCTGAGGTCGTGTCCACTCAAACATTCGTACACTGCCATCCTGAGCACCCGTAAGATCTGAGACACAAGAGGAAAAGCAAAAACTTAAGATATAAAGCTAAAGAAAGGGTTCCAATACTTCCAGTTCTATAAGCCAGCTTCAAAATGGTAGAAGCCACTCACAGTTCTTTGATAATGAATAAAACACTTACAGTACTGATGGACTGGGTGTGATGTCATTCTTTTAACATTATGGAGATTTCTTTTCATAAGCTTAAAAAGAAGATGAAAATGAATTTATATTGTGGCACCACAGAAGAGATAAAAAAGGATATGCTTCAGGCCACATCTAATTCTATAATTCTAATAACATTTATTCTCTCACACTGGATTATTACTAAAATAAACCCTGTTGTGGATTTTCTGACCCCCTAAACACATGACACTTGTCTGAACACGCTGGGGAAGCACAGTCACTTGATGGCTTGGCCCTGGTCTGTGTGGACTGTGAGGACACCGAGCGGCTTCATCTAGGGATAAAGGGAACTCTCCTCCAAGTGCCCGTCCCTGAGGACAATCAGAACTATCTCCAGATTCTTCAGAGCAGAACATGAGAATGGGACCCCTTGACTACCATGATTAACAATAATGTTATTGGTGCACTTTTCAAACACAGGGTAGACACGAATTCCTTTCCGTCTCTGTTTGCCACCATGTGCCTCTCAGTTTGCTCATTTATATAATGAAAATCACCTAGGTTGTTATGAGAAAAAAAAAAAGCATGCACCTGACACAAACTCATAGCACGTGAGCTATCGTCACTGTGGTGTACTAACTACCGGTCAGGGCTCAGATCTGCAGCCCACCATTCCTACGTCAAAGTCACTTAAACCTATTTTTGAGTGAATCCATATCCAGAAACCATACCTAATAGTAAATGACATACCACACTAGCTCCAGTGCTAGTCTGTCCACTGCCCAGCCATGGCAGAGATGAAGATGGATGCACCTGACTTGCTGAATAGGATGTTGCAGTGGGTTGATAAAGAGTTGTAGTGGAACCACGATAATCAATATCATCTGAACTGTGGAAAACATTCGTGTGTTACTGTGAAAGTTCCATTTCTCAACACAAATTCCAATTACAGACCTTTTTATCTACCCAAAGGACAGTCTTTATTTAAAAAAAATAAAATGAATAAATATCCATGAGGAAAACTTACGTACAAGTCCTAACCATCGCCAATTTTAGTACTGGTTACCTTTTTGCATTTAGGCAAAATGTAAGTTAAATGTTTGGGGGAATTTTGTTGTTGTACAAATTAGAGCTAATGTTTGGTTTGAAGTACTTAACACAGATTGGCTTTTTATCCTGTATAGAAAAATATTGTATGTTCTCTTCAAGTACAGATATCCATTTATAAAATTCATACATTTTAAAGAAATCTGAGTTAAAACTTTTCCTAGAGTGAGGTATTAGTTATCACATTAAAATTTAACTTTTAATTGTTATATAACACAGTTCCATCTATCCTGAAGTATGACTGCAACTTATATTCTATACTAACAAGTGAGAACCAGAACAGTGGAAGAGGCTATCCTGGCACCATTCCCAGTACATAAAATTTCCAAGAGTCTGGAGAAATGAGGAGGGAGGGCAAACGTGGAGGAGACACCCCAAAATAGGAAAGTATTCCTGCACTCTTGGTGCAGTGTCCATAGTTTTACTGAAAAGTCAGACTGTCTACATTTTTATCTTAAAAAAAAAAAAAAGGTATGCTTATAAGGAGATAATATATTTGTGTATTCTGCTTTTTACAGTAATTATCCAAATCAGCTAAATTTATTTACCTCTGTGTAAATTTCTGACATTTCTTTGGAGTTAAATGTCAGTAATTAGCATTAGGCTTTGAGGATTATTCTGACTCAAACCCTAGGAATAACTCAGGGTCTAATGGAAGAAGTAGGAGTACTTTGTACACTGAAGTAAAGGAGAGCCTTTTATTGGCAGCTAAACCAATTATGTTTGTCTCCTTCCCAAATGAAGGGAGAGAGACACACATAGTTTTCAAGACAATTCAAATCACAAGCATAACCATTTAATAGACTCTTTGAAGAAAGCTATATTTAAAATTGACTACTATACCCCATCCAAAATGTTTTTGGTGTTAAAAATAAATAAATAAATTGACTACATAAGGTAAGCAAACCTTTTGGATTCTCTGTCATATTCTTCTCCAATCCATATGTATGACTGACAGGCCAGTAGAGAAGTAATATCGAGCTCTTGTACATCATGTGTTGAAGCCAAAACAATTTCATTACAGTTTGCCTATGAAGCAAAGGCAGAGTCAATAACTAAGCAATTTCACTAAATCAAAGTATTACATTCTTCATAATGACTGAAGCATTTACCTTATTAATGGAAAATGCCATGATCATATCCGACTCTTTATGAATGATTTTTGCCTTTCCGCCTGGATAGCCCAGATCTGCTTCAACCTACAAGACACATGTCAGCAGTTTTAGTTGTCACAGCACAGCTTTATAAAGATACACGTATATTCCACAAAACTTTAAAGGACAAGAAGAAAATGTAGCAGCAGCAAGAAAGAAGGTACCAGTAATTTTAGTGTGTTGATAATTAAATGTGGAATTAGCTTTGATTCTCTGATGCCCTGTAATCACCCCAATTACAAAATTTCCATTTGATTACAGGATACTGAGTAACTGTCACAAAAGATTAGCTAACATAATTTTCATTAGTGTTTATAACAGAAAATGTGTCTCTTGTCCCTTCCCAAAGTGTACAAAGATACAGCAGCAAGAATGTGAGAGAAAGACACAGAAAGACAATGGAGTCACGTAAGAAATGAAATATTTTTAAATAAGGGTGATGAGGTAGGAGTTAGAAGTTGGAGAGAAGAACAGTTAGAAAGGAATGAAGGAGATGGATGAGAGGAAAGTGTTATGCTTCGAGTCAAAGGTGACAGGAAGGAAACAAGAGGCAGAATCAAGGAGGAAACATAAAACAGTCATGCTTTAGAATAGATTTTGAAAAGGGACAGAAGTGAAGATGGGACAGGAAGCAACATGGAGAAGAAGCAACTGCACGAGAGCTCAAGGCTGACACAGTGGAGCATCTCCTACAGTGTGTCACTGAGGTGTGTGGGAGCAGTGAGCACCCTGACTAGTTAGCCAGCTGGGCAGAGCATGGTTAGTATCAGAGATGAGGGGTTAGCTCCTTGAACTTTAAAGAATGAGCTAAATTTGAGAGCATGGGACACTACCTTGATGTGGCAATCTTCTGCTACGCAGTTTTGTTTGACCTGCTCCACATGTTCTTCTATAGACTTAAACAACACCACATCGTCACAAATGCAAAACACACGCATGAAACGGAATTATAAAAAAAAAAAAAGAAAGAAAATCTTCAAATTGAAATGGACACTCCATCAGTTAAAGATGGTAAAAATGAAGTTACAAGCACAACATTAAGAATTAAACTGAGTAAAATGTGATATCAGATAAAACACAACACGAAACATGCAAAATTATATATTATACATTTAAAAGCAATTTCAAAATAAAAATTCATTAAATTCATTATTTGTATGTCAGTTATATAACTTGGAAGTTCTAACTATAAACTCAAACCAAAATTTTGAAAAATAAAGCCTATTTATACAAGCAGATGCATTCTCTACTATATAGATTCCTATCCTTATAGGCGTTTATTTCAAGTAAAAAATGAAAACTTTTTTTTCCTAAACACAGATTAAAAGTACTAATAATTATTTCATTCTTACTCAGAATGAATATATCCATGAAGAGAGATTCAAGGATTAAAATTCACATCAACCATTTACTACACATAACCTTGGATTTTTCTCCTTACAAGTACATGTTTGATGAGCTGAGACTTGGGAAAGAAATCACACAAATAACTTTGCTCCTGGTTGATGACGGGGCCATTAGGGATGCCTACAATCAGAAGTGGTATTTCTGCTCTGCTGTGGAAACTTCTGAAGGCTTCATCGCAGCAACACATTCCTCCTAATACCAAAACTTCCTGAAGTGCCTGCTTTTCTTTCAGCCAACATGCCCAACGCCCCACGCCTTCTGTGACTGCCCAAGGGCTGCTGCAGCTGATGCTGAAGGAATGGGACATGTGTGCAGAGGGTGACTCAGCAGAAGCCAACTGCTGAAGACCCTATCTACCTTTAATCAAGGGGCTAAGCTTCCCACACTTACCGATTTCACAAAGACTTGTTCCGTAGAGTAGTCTCTAACATACTCAGTGAGTAAACATATCTTCTAGTGATTCTAAAATTTCAGCATTTCTCAGAATTTTATTAAGTGATTTTTTAAAAATTAGCCAACATTTTAGCATTCTTAGGATTATTTTGTCAATTTTGGTAATTAATTCACTAGATTTACCAAACATATAGACCACCAGTATCCTATTTAATAATCTAAAAAGATAAACCACTTATTATATGGGTAGTTTGAAGGAAATGGCAACCCACTCCAGTATTCTTGCCTGAAGAATCCCATGGAGGGAGGAGCCTGGTAGGCTACAGTCCATGGGGTCGCAAAGAGTCGGACACAACTGAGCGACTTCACTTTAATAAAATAAAATTGGTAACTTACTTCAGAAATATGCAAAATTTATTCAAACTACATTTTGCATACTTCTGAACTAAATTGCCAATTTTATTTTGTCCTAACAGCCTTAACATTGTTTTTATAATGTTTTTTAATAAATGAAAACCATTTTTTCAGCAGATCAGTGCTTTCAACACAGTAGCCACTAACCACATGTGGCTGTTTAAACAAAATTAAAAATTCAGTTCCTCAATCACACTAGTCATATTTCAACTGCTCAATAACCACATGTGGCTGATGACTACTATACTGTAAAGAACAGATACAAATTTCCATCATCACAGAAAGTTCTACTGGACAGTACTGAACGAGACACTGGGCTTCGCAGGTGGCACAGTGATAAAGAACCACTTGCCAATGCAGTAGACACACGAGATGGGGGTTTGATCCGGGGCTGGGAAGATCCCCTGAAGGAGGAAATGGCAACCCACTCCAGTATTCTTGTCTGGGAAATTCCATGGACAGGGGAGCCTGGTGGGCTATAGTCCATGGAGTCACAGAGTCAGACATGACTGAGCGACTGAACACGAAGCACGAAAAAGATACTGATTTCATTCAACAATTTAAATTCAAAGGTACAAAAAGGTACATGATAAAAATTTTTCCATGTAAACCCCAAGCCACGTACTTCCCATGCTGGAGCCAACCAACACTTACATAAATAGTATTTTAAGAAACGTTCAATTTACGTCTGTCCCACGTCCCTGTACCTGGAGAGCCTCTTCTGGCAGAAAAACAGAAAAGTACATACAGCTTGGCCTGCTATTTCCAAGAGCACAGAGATGGAGGGACACAGAGAAGTGGAGGTAAGAGGGGCAGAATCGGGGAGACTTTTGTTAAGAATGAAGGAAACCAGAAAGGAGACAACAGATCCTGAATCGCAAGACAAGTACTGAGGGTCCAATCAACCTTGACCCTGGCTTCCCACAGCACTCTGAGGCTCTGACGATTCAACAAAACAAAATTGCCAGAAACCTTATGAACAACTAAAGCATACTTTCAAGAAATCTGTCGATAATTTGAAGAACTAACACTCATAAAATTGATCCTTCAATAAGCTGGCTTGAACTGGCTTTCTGTGAATAACAGAGCTCTAATTAAGCAATATCTTTTATCTTAAATCTATTTCTTAGACTTTCTATATCTTATTTTATGGGATTTGGACTCAGTGTCACTATAGAAAATGCAGTAAAAAACAGATTAAGTAAGAGGAAATGAATTTAGCTCTGGGGTTCCCTCAACAAAACCCTACATCAATAATTTCCATACCATTAGGGTCTTTTGTTATCAAAAAAGCTTGTAAGATACAAAAGAATCCCTATACTTCATTCCTCCAGTTCCTCACTTAAGTACATAATTTTTAAATCCACAGAAAAAATAAATGACTGTTGACCAGAACTGACCTCAATGGCCATCCAAGTGAGTGAATGATTAGTGAAAAAAATGAGTCTGGTTCTGCTGCCACAGGCATGGGGAACATTTGAGAGGCAATTCTATTTTCCACCTTGGGAAACTGAACCACACAGACTGTCCCTCTTGGTGTGAAATATAATTCATTTTTCTTTTCTCACTGTTTTTGCCAAATCTTCAATCACATCTTACACTCAGAACCCTCTTCAAACTGCTCATTAGCTCATTAAATAGCCAAATGGACTGAAATGCTTATACAAACCATCTGCGTACCCCTCATTTTATAATGAGATCATTTTAAGGTCAAAAGTGCCACTCTCTCAAATTCATGATTCTTCTTGAACCCTGTATAGCATTACATTACTAACTTATATTTAGCTTAAAAATCACCATGCAATGTAGAATCTCTGCCTCACTTTTTAAAAGTAATCTCCTTCATCTCACATTTGGTATTTCTGTAATTTAATCTCTCTCACAAAATTATCTTGAGTTTGTTGCTTCTACAGTTTATCCTGTTCATTCCTAAATGCTAAGTAAATAAAGGGTTATGCTGCATTTTCAATTAAATGATATTTGGAGAATCATAACATAGAGTATACTCATTTATATATTAAATTCCCTAAGCCATCCCTCACAATGTTTGTTACACGTAAAATCTCAATGGCAAATGTTATAAAGGACATATCAACTTTCATTTAATTATACAGGATTTATCCAAGGACCTATGTTGTTTCATTGTTATGAAATAAAAATCATCTGAAGTTTGGTACAATGTTACCTATGATGTATGAAAGATAATGAGTTCAAACCGAAAGTAAATTTCAAATAAATCAAGCACTAGAATCATTAGAAATGTTAAAGAAAACTAACTGAAAATTATGATTTTTTTTCCCATAATACCTCACTCTGCTTTCTTTTCTTAGTGAAAATATATCTCATGAATGTCTCTTGAAGTACTTCTTGTTTAACAAGGAAATGCCAAAGTCGTTTGACTGGAAGTGCAGAAGAATCCCGGGATCTAGTTAAAAAAAAAACAAAAAAAAACAATGTATCACACTATTTTAGTATATAGAAAATGTTTCATTATTTGCAGGTAATTTTTTAAAACCTTCATTATTTCAAAGAAAATACAGCATTAAGCTCAACAAAATTTGATGTTTCACTTTGAATTTTTAGTTCTATAAATTGTTCTTTCATCTGGCAATTAATTCTCTAATTACTTATTCTCCAAATGGACAAGCTGAGCTGAGAGTCAAATGAATCTCTTTTTATTCTCTTTTTAAATTATCCTTTAGGTTGGATCTGATGGTTATAGCATATCATCAATGAATATAAAGTCCCACATTTAATTTTTAACAGCCTAACAAACTTAAAAGCCTTGCTCTTTCAAGTTTATGAGCAATACTCTACATCATGGCCAGCTGCCTCAAAAACAGGATGCTGCTTATCAAAAGCAGCTTCGCAGGTAGCATTAGCGATAAAGAACCCATCTGCCAAAGACAAGAAATAAGAGGTTTGATCCCTGAAGGAAGGAATGGCAACCCATTCCAGTATTCTTGCCTGCAGAATCCCATGGGCAAAGGATCCTGGTGGGATATAGTCCATGGGCTAGTAAAGAGTCAGACATGACTGAAGTGACTTAAGCACACAGCACACAGATGAACAGATAGAAGATCAAAACATCAATTAAAAACACCTTACTGTGTTTAGCATTAAATTACAGACAAAAGGTCAGTAGCATCTTATTTGCATATGTAGACTGTTATCCCAAAGCATTTAAAACTTCTTAAAATGATGACAAAAATAAAGGTTTCTTCCTGATTATAAAATTGTCTATTGAAGTATATGTAATAGGGGAAAAATAATTTTCTATCCAGAATTCAGATATTTTCTTTGGCATATACTGCTAGAAACGGGATTGCAAATTCAAGGTCATGCATGGTTTAAAGGCTACTGGCATAATATTGTGCCAAACTTTCTTCCAGAAAGGTTAAGCCGAGCTACTCTTATTAGCATTATAAGAGAATTCTTACTTGAATGGAGTATTTTCAGGTTCTAGCATTGCTTTATTTCGAAGACTAGCTGGTCCAGCTCCAACTGAAAGGTCAGTTGGATATGTGTTGATATAGTTGGGGGGAGGACCTTCAAAATGATCCATTTTCTCTTGTAAGATCTGCTCCCAATTCTCCAAATTTTTAATCACAGCAATACCTAATGGTGATGTTACAGGCAACTCTAAAATGTAATAGGATATATTTTACTTTGATTAAAGATGTTGACCATCCCCACATATTTACAAAATCCAAATTGTTAGAGCTGAAACATCTGAAAATAGAAATAAATCTGAAAATGTTAATCTAATATCATTTGGATTATTAATGCTTTGAACAAAAGACCAGCTTTCTATTGTGAGCTAAGAAAATGTTCCGCTTCTACAGGCTGGTCTCCTGCTTTTTCTTCCAGCCTTCCAGGTAGTCAGTAATTCTTGCCATGTGAACTAAAAACAACACACTGGAACCTAAGATAAACAAGACACCTCATAACATCTCCAATGCAGTTTTTTTTTTTTTTTNGAAAATGTTCCGCTTCTACAGGCTGGTCTCCTGCTTTTTCTTCCAGCCTTCCAGGTAGTCAGTAATTCTTGCCATGTGAACTAAAAACAACACACTGGAACCTAAGATAAACAAGACACCTCATAACATCTCCAATGCAGTTTTTTTTTTTTTTTCAGTTTTTTTTTTTATATGGATCTTGTAACAAGAAACTTGGTAATTACTAGCATTAATTTTCAAATTCCAAACTTACCAGAAAATTCCAATCCAGCAATGGGAAAGAAATTCCTGACATTGTGAAGTGCAAGCTTAACCATTGTCAAATGTAGAAGAGCCCAGCTGTTCAAACAGGATAAAAAAAATTCTCCTTAATTGAAAACTAAAATCATGAGAACATAGTACTGTGTGAATTGTTTGGCCCAATCTCCCACCCAGAAAACAAGCTGTTTTTTCCTAACCATTTACTATTAAAAAAAAATAGTACTTTTGCAGTCTCTGAAAATAAAAGATATGCAACAATGGAAAGGGTTTTAGTACACAGCCATATGGAATCTAACAGCGTATCAATAAATTACATATTTTTTTCTCACTAAAAATGTTTTTACCAGCTATTCTTTGAAACAAGATGTGAAGTACTCTACTATCGAGCAATTTACCTCAAAAGTAAAGGATTCCTAACCTGAAAATAGAAGTCAATTCTCGTATAAATTCATGATATAATAGTAATGTTGCTTAAAACCAGTAATACAGGAATTTTTACAAAAGAAAAGGCAGAAAGAAAAAGAAGAAAGCCTCATTTACCTATAGGAGTTAGGGTCTTGGTGCTCCTGTATCTGTATATCTGAAAAAAAAGCATCATCTTCTTCTNAGTAATGTTGCTTAAAACCAGTAATACAGGAATTTTTACAAAAGAAAAGGCAGAAAGAAAAAGAAGAAAGCCTCATTTACCTATAGGAGTTAGGGTCTTGGTGCTCCTGTATCTGTATATCTGAAAAAAAAGCATCATCTTCTTCTTCATCACTATGAATGCTTTCATCAGAATCATATATAACTCCACTATCAGACAAAGGGAGAAATGGCTGCAATAAAATGTGAAGTTATTTTTGAATGTATAATTGGGTTATTTTTATCCTAACTTAATAATGAACCACTTAATAAAGTCGTGTCAATCTAAATTAAAATTTTCTNTCATATATAACTCCACTATCAGACAAAGGGAGAAATGGCTGCAATAAAATGTGAAGTTATTTTTGAATGTATAATTGGGTTATTTTTATCCTAACTTAATAATGAACCACTTAATAAAGTCGTGTCAATCTAAATTAAAATTTTCTTTTGAAAATTATACTAGACCTGGAAAAGTCAAGAAACCAAGTTAAAACTCTCAGATTCAATAATAGCTACATAGAACACAAATATTTTTAAAATTAAGTCTTTTTCTTATATATCAGCAAGAACTAGTTCAAAAACTCTGAAGAAAAAAAAATAAGAAACATAATACCTAAGGAAAAACTTTATGAAAACTGTGAGAGCTACGGTGAAGGAAATTACAAATCCCTTTAAAATTTAAATAAGGAGACTGAAGAATCATTAAAAATGATTCTTTAATTTATGTGTTTTAGGTAACTGCAATAAAAATTTCCATAGGGATTTCTTTTCCTTTTTCGAAACTTGATAATGACCGTGAAATTCACAGGGAAGAAAAATCTGAGAAAAAATTTTCTGAAGAAAATCTGAGAAATCTGTCTAAAGTGAAAGATAGGGTTTCTCAGTGAATATTAAAATCAGTAATTAAAACAAGTGCAGTCTAGTAATTGATCAATGGGAAAATATAGTCCAAAAAGAGTATATAAATAAGAAATTAATTTTATGACACAGGTAACATCTTAAGTTGTTGGGAGATAAGGAAAGACAACTACTTGTAAGGGTGGGAAGAGAGGATAAGGAGGGCACCAAAATCCTGATTCTCACTTCACTCTAGATGAACAGGAGAGTTAAAAGTTAAAAAGAATGAGGAGGAGGAGGAGGGAACAAAGGAAGAGGAGAAGATAACAAAAGCAAACATTTATTAGTGGGAAGAACATCGCTTAAAAACAATGTAACATCATTTTATAAAAGTATGGATAGACACGACTAAACAAACTTCCTAAAACTTCTGTAGGTTAAAAACACAAACAGAATTAAAAGGCAAATAAACTGGGAAGAGTATCACAAGTAAGATAAATTGTTCATTAAAAGTAAGAAAAATATTACAGTTCTAATAGATAATTTTTTTCCTTCCAATTTTTTTCCTTCCAATCCCAAAGAAAGGCAATGCCAAAGAATGCTCAAACTACTGCACAATTGCACTCATCTCACATGCTAGTAAAGCAATGCTCAAAATTCTCCAAGCCAGGCTTCAACGGTACGTGAACCGTGAACTTCCGGATGTTCAAGCTGGTTTTAGACAAGGCAGAGGAACCAGAGATCAAATTGCCAACATCCACTGGATCATGGAAAAAGCAAGAGAGTTCCAGAAAAACATCTATTTCTGCTTTATTGTCTATGCCAAAGCCTTTGACTGTGTGGATCACAATCAACTGTGGAAAATTCTTCAAGAGATGGGAATACCAGA
>SJYV01008279.1:512391-596328 GCA_006410875.1 Neotragus pygmaeus
GCCCTGGGATTTCTTTGGAGGGAATGATGCTGAAGCTGAAACTCCAGTACTTTGGCCACCTCATGCAAAGAGCTGACTCATTGGAAAAGACCCTGATGCTGGGAGGGATTGGGGGCAGGAGGAGAAGGGGGCGACAGAGGATGAGATGGCTGGATGGCATCACTGACTCGATGGACATAAGTCTGAGTGAACTCCGGGAGTTGGTGATGGACAGGGAGGCCTGGCGTGCTGCAATTCATGGGGTTGCAAGGAGTCGGACATGACTGAGCAACTGAACTGAATAGATAATTTAGTTAAGAACATGAAAACTCAGTTCCTCAAAACTTAATGGCTATAGATTCATTAATATTTTTATATCACTATAACACAAGATAAAAATTTAACCAAATTAACAAAAATGAAAAAGGAATTCTTAATGAGAGTAAAGTCATATGTGTGTTCACTATTCTCAAGAGTATAAATCAGTAATCTGGAGATATATATCAAAAGCCTTTGACCCAGTACTTCTTAATTACGTAATCAGAATGTGAATAGGCTTTTCAAAACAGATTAATCTCAGCATTATTTATAAAAATGAAAAAATAAATATAGCAAAAGGCTAATAGGAAAATGGCTATGTAAACTATAACATACTCACCAAACTGAATAGTTATTTCACATGATTCACATTTTGAGATAGATTCTTAATATCTATTTTTTTTATAATTTTTGATCAGCTAAGTCAAAATGTGACCCTTTAAAAGGATACACTGTCTATGCAGCAACAGCTCCAAAGTATTTGCAGTTTGATACCTTTTATATCTGAAGCAGCCTTACCAGAAAAGAGAAAATCTAAAATTGACGAAGTAGTATTTTTAAGACTTCAAAATGATAAATAATTTTAACAAACAAAATTTGGCTCAAACTAATAAAATTTAAAATCTGTGGGGCAAATAAAAATGCCCCCTTCCTTTTGAACCTCCTTCCCACCTGCCACCACATCCCACCCTCTAGGTTATCACAGAGCACCAGTTTGAGCTCCCTGCACCATACAGCAAATTCCTACTGGCTATCTATTTTACATACGGTAATATGTTTCAATACTACTCTCTCCATTCATTCTACCCTCTTCTTCATTCACTGCATCCACAAGCCCATTTTCTATGTCTCCACTGCTGCCCTACAAATAGGTCCATCAGTAACATCTTTCTAGATTCCATATATATGCATTAATACCAGATATTTCTCTTTCTGACCTACTTCACACTGTAAAATAGGCTCTAGGTCCATCCGCCTCACTAGAACTGACTTGTATGCGTTCCTTTTTATGACTAAGTAATATTCCATTGTATATATGTACCACAACTTCTTTATCCATTCCTCTGTTGATGGATACCTAGGTTGCTTCCGTGTCCTGGCTATCATAAGCAGTGCTGCAGTGAACACTGGGGTACATGTATCTTTTTCAATTATGGTTTTCTCAGGGTATATGCAGAGAAGGCAATGACATCCCACTCCAATACTCTTGCCTGGAAAATCCCATGGATAGAGGAGCCTGGTAGGCTGCAGTCCATGGGGTCGCTAAGAGTCGGACACAACTGAGCAACTTCACCGTCACTTTTCACTTTCATGCACTGGAGAAGGAAATGGCAACCCACTCCAGTGTTCTTGCCTGGATAATCTCAGGGACAGGGGAGCCTGGTGGGCTGTCATCTATGGGGTCACACAGAGTCGGACAAGACTGAAGCGACTTAGCAGCAGCAGGGTATATGCCCAGTAGTGGAACTGTTGGGTCATATGGTAGTTTTATTCCTAGTTTCTTAAGGCGTACTGTTTCTCTATAGTGGCTGTACCAACTGACATTCCCGCTAAGAGTGTAGGAGGGTCCCCTTTTCTCCACACCCTCTCCAGTGCTCATTGTTTGTAGACTTTTTGATGATAGCCATTCAGACTGGTGTGAGATGATACATCATTGGAGTTTTGATTTGCATTATAAAATTTCCAGCAGATCCTTGCTTCAAGCCCCTTGGCATTTGAACTACTTGGATACTTTATGAGGAAATTTAACTTGCTTCCAGAATTATAAAAATGTCAGCTTTATAAAATGTATCTATTCATGGCGGTACTTTCTCTAATTTGGGATCAAAACGTAAGATGTTTACACAGGAAAACTGCAGTGGATTAAAATATTCAATACATAAAACATGTTTAAATCCATAATAACAAAAGTCACTTGCTTCCTCTGAAGGATGCTAGAGAATCAACTCATCACTTTGAAAACTGGTACAAAAAGCAAAGAATAAAGCATTTATCCTGTATTTCTCTTTCAAAATGCACTTCAGGTTAACCAAATAGGATGAATAAGGAAGTATTTCAGCAAATAAATAAAACTCCCCAAATTTATGATAATGGATTCAGGCAAAGATCATCAATTAACATCCCAAAAAAGAATGTTTCCTGGTGGAAATACACAAAACCACCTATGAAGTAATCCTGTACTCCCTTTTCCCTACCTAATCATGGTGGAATGTGATAATGTCTTTAGATTTAACTCTCACTTGACAGAAAATCAGAGGAATATGGTCAAAAGACCAAACATGGGGATGCCATCAGCAAGCCACTGAAAATTTTTAAATGACAAATTTGGGGGCAAAAAAAGGGGCAGGGGTAAATTTAACAAAGTGAGGTGGGGGTAGAACCTACAAAGTAAAAGAGAGTTAAGACATATCAACCAACTGTAATACATGAATCACTCTGGATCCTGATTTAACAAACCAACCGTTCAAAAACATTTAAGGTATAATGGGGGAAAATGTGAACATTCTCTGGATACTTGATAGTAAAGAACTGCGTGTGAGTGTGTGTGTATGTAAATGTGAGTGTGTGTTTATGTATGTGTCTATGTGAGAGAGAGAGATAATGCTCGTGTGTTACTGGTTCAAAACACTTCTTTTTTAAAAATACATAATGAAATATTTATGAATGGAATTTCAGGTTTGGATTTGCTCCCAAACAATCTTGGGAGTGGGAAGAATTATAATGCAACAGAGGTAAAGGAGGAGACCTATCAACAGAATGTGAAGTGCTCAAAAAACCAAGTGCAGAAAAGCACACACCCAGCACTGTACAAAATGGGACTATGTGGGATCTAGTCAACATGAGTATTCTGATCCCCAGAGAAGTTCCCTCTGCTTTGGAGAAACAGATATGTCATGGGGCCTCATGAAACTCTCAAATATCCATCCACCTTCTCCTGCTCTAATTTCATGCTGAGCAAGGTAACTACTGACAATCAGAAGGGATGCTAGATGGTAGATACAAGTATTCCAGTCCCTAGAAAAGGTTGATGCTGATTATGTTAGTAAACTGAGTTCTGGTTTATACTTAAGTCCCATATGATTTTAATTTGTCTCAACCATATCAAGTGTCTGATCATTCCTGAATGATTATTCAGCTTCTAGAGATGAGAGATGAAATGTCTAAACTATGGTAATTCAACCCAGAAGCTGCCCCATCATTTCTATGTGATGCAAACACACATACAGAATGCATTCCTCAAGCCCCTTACCTTTGCAACAAAATAATCCCACATACTAAGTTCAGGAGGAATAAACTTTTCTTTGTAAGATGGTCTTTCTGCAGGCACAGGTGGTGGCGTAGTGTCCTTTACAGGTCTTCCAGGGACCAGCATTCGCATGTTAAACCTCCTACGGTGTTTATCTATGTCTTCAGAAGGAACAGGAGGTGCTGAATTTAAAGACAGGAAAAAAAAAAAAAAATCCCATTCTTATTTTCCATTATTAATTGAGAGTTAACCTTTCTTTTCACCCTTGAAAAGAACATTCTTGCAATCTTTTTAGTTTCCACTAAATTACTTGTATCTGTGCTTGTAAACTTTTCTAGTCACTGCACCAGTTTTCAAGCAATCATGACAGAGATGCAGATGAGGATAGACTATAAAAGATTAACTTGCAATGAAGCAGCCTATGTGCCATTAATAGACAGAATAAGGATTCAAGCAATTCTATATACAATGTATCAAATAAATGATGTATATTCAACAAGTAGTAAAGAGAGCACATGAGGGATTATTTCTGGATATGCTGTTCAAGAAAGAGTCACTGAATGAATATGTGGGATACAAAGCATGTCTTAAAAGCAGAGGCTCAATGTGAAAAGAGGAAGTTGACACCAGAAACAAATGATCAATGGCTTGGCTAAATGAGGAATAATTTGCTTTTGCTAGACAGGTGGTCAGAGAAGGGAGTAACAGGGATACTCTGGAGTTAGGCATGGACTAGCCTGTGGATAGAAGGCTGAGAGCTCATCCTGTGGGCCATTCTCATGAAGGCATCTTGAATGAGGCACATTATGAGATAAAATCTGCACCATCAATGAGGATGGTACGGCCTGAACTAGCACAGTGGGTGGTAAAGACCGAAAGGAAGGTTCAGATGTGAGAAATACATAAAAGGAATATCGAAAGAATTCAGGACTAATTGGATATGAGATAGCCAGGAAGTCAGCCTGGTCCTCTCCTAGGCTCCCTGTTACAGAAAGTGATAATTCTATCTCAAGTTCTCTTGGATGAACATGACCACTTTTCACTCTGTCCATCACTAGGCTATATCACTTTTATCTTTTTTTAATTGAGGTGGAATTTACATAAAATTAACCATCTTACAATGTACTGTTCAGTGGCATTTAGTACATTCATACTGTCGTGCAACCAATATCCCTGTCTAGTTGCAAAGTGTTCTCACCACACCAAATGAAAACCTCACACTAATCAAACAATCACTCCCCATTCCTCCCTTCCCCTAGCCGACAGCAACCACCAATATGCTTTCTGTCTCTACGGATTAACCTATTCTGAATATTTCATATAAATGGAAGCATGCACTGTGTGACCTTTTGTGTCTGGCTTCTTAAACTAAGCATCATATTTTTAAGGTTCATGCTGGTTATAGCATGTGTTAATATTCACTCTTTTTTATGCTGAATTATGTTCCATTGTACTTATATACCACATTTTGTTTATCTATTCACTCTTGATGGTAACCCACAACTATCTTTCTTTTGGGAGAAGACTTGTTTTTTCTTTTTAATTTTTACAACATTGTGTTGGTTTCAGCCACACAACAATGCAAATCAGCCATAATTATACATACATCCCCTCCCTCCCTCACTTCCTTCTCCTCCCCCTATCACATCCCTCCAGGTCATCAACCAGAGTGGGCTCCCTGTACTACACAGCAACTTCTCACCAGCTGTCCATCTTACACCTGATAGTGTACGTATGTTGACGTTACTTTCTCCATTTGCTCCACACTCCCCCTCCCCCACTGTGTCCACAAGTCCATTCTCTACATCTGCATCTCCATTCCTTCCCTGGAAACAGGTTCATCAATTGCATTTTTCTAGCTTCCATACATATGTGTTAATATACCATATTTGTTTTTCTCTTTCTGACTTACTGCACTATGTATAATAGGCTCTAGGTTCATCCACCTCACTAGAACTGATTCAAATTTGTTCTTCACAATTATCTTTTAAGTGGATATTCCCACAGTCTCCCATATGGGCTCCCTACTTTTATTCTTTCACACAGACTATTTTCCACACAGCAATTAGAGTGGGTCTTTTGAACATCTAAATCAGATTATATCACTCTTCTGCCTAAAATCCTCTAGTAGTTTCCTTTAGAATAACAGTGATAATAAATGACCCATGAAGCCCTAAGTGACCTTGCCCCCAGTTACTTATCTCATCTCTCACCATACTCCCTGGCTCAGGATAGCCATCTGGCCAGCATGACAGTTCCTGGAAAAAGTCAAATTAGTCCAACTTCATGACATTTGCACTCACTTCTCCATCTGCCTGAAATGCTCTGGCCCCAGATATCTGCACAATCTGATCCCTGACTTCCCTAGGACTCTAATCAAATGCCATCTATTCAGAAATGTGTCTTCTGACCACCCTAACTAAACTCTTCCCGCCCCCTTTTCCCTCATCATTGTCTGTCTACTCACTCTGTTATATTTTTACTGTAGTTCTTATCATACTTGAAATACTATCATTTGTTAATTTCGTGTTTATCTCTACTAGGTGTAAGCTTCATGAAAGTATGGAGATGTCTGTTTTGTTCACCATACCCCAAAAGCCTGGCATATGGCAGGTGTAAGTGAATATAAACATGAATATGTTCTCAGAAGTTTATGCATGATGATTTGATGAGTGAATTACCATGAAACAATAATAGAAAACTCAGGAAGAGAAAAAGTGATTTGGGAGGAAAACTTTTAAATTTACAGTGGATTACAACTGGATAGGAAGATAGAGATGAGTCCTCCATATATAACAGGAGCGGAGAGAATGGGAGTCAGTAAGATCATCTCCCTTACTTTGATTTACATGGGAATTTATTCATTTGCTTAGATCTTGGGCACCAAGAAGACAGGTTAGAACCTGTGCCTTTAGCTAGTGGCTCTCTGAGCCACTATCTCATCACTGTAACATGATCATTTCTATGGATGATTTAAGACAGGCAATTTCTGTGTTACAGCACCAAGGTGGAAAATGTTCCCATGGCATCAGTCTATATCTTACCATCCTACCATCTTAAAAAGTGGATTAAAATTATATTCTCATCCATAATAAAAAAAAGAGCACAGAAAATGGAATTCAAAAACCATGTGCATGATTGGAACAGCCTGAGTATGACCATGAACTTAATCTGAAGCCAACTACTGGTATACTCTGTAGGAACTATGAGGATTTATCTAAACCTTCTCTGCTTAAAAACTTTTTTTTAACTTTTAAAAAATAAGTGTGATATCTTAAAATGAAAGAAGAGAAAAGAATGTGGGTTGCAAAAAGAAATAGTTCTCNAGGGCGAACGTGGCACACAGCCCAAACCTCAGTGAAGGGCGACCGAGGCACACAGCAAGGAACTTGGCACTAGCCGACCACGAAACACAGCATGGACTTTGGCACAGGGCGACCGCAGCACACAGGATGGACTTCAATGCAGGGCGACCACGGCAAACATCCCGAAACTCAGTGAAGGGCAACCGCAGCACACATCCCGGACCTGAAGACAAGGCCCCCCTGGAACACAGCACGGATGTCGGCAGATGTTCACATCAGCACACATCCAACCTCGTTGCAGTGTGACCGAGGCACACAGGTCGGATCTCAGCTCAAGGCTACCACTGCACACAGCCCAGACCTCCTCACAGGGCGACCGCGGCACAAAGACCGAACCTCAGTGAAGGACGACTGCGGGACACAGCTCAGAAATCTGTGCATGGCTACGATGGCACAGTGCTCGGATCACATCACTAGCCAACCCTGAACACAGCCTGGACCGCGGCACAGGGCGACCACGGCACACAGCCTGGACCTCTGCAGAAGGCTACCTTGGCACAGAGCCCGGACCTCAGAACAGGGCGACTGTGGAACACAGCCCGGACCTCGGCACAGAGGGAATGCTGCACAGAGCCCAGAATTCATTGCAAGACGAGGGCGGAACACAGCCTGGACCTCAAGGCAGGGCGACAGCAGCACACAGCCCGAACCACAGTGAAGAGCGACCGAGGCATACAGCACGGACTTCAGCCTAAGGCGACCCTGGCACACAGCACAGACCTCGGGAGATGGCGACCGTGGCACACAGACTGGACATCGGCGCAGGGCAACGGCAGCACACAGCCCGGACCTCTGCGAAAGGCTACTGCGGCACACAGCCCAGACCTCGGTGCAAGGCTGACATGGCACACAGCCCGAAACTCGGCGCAGTGCAACCGTGTAATACAACCCGATCCTCAGTGAAGGGCGATAGCAGCACACAGCCCGGACCTTGGCACAAGGCTACCGCAGCACACAGCCCGGAATTCGGTTCAAGGCTACTGTGGCACACAGACCGGAACTTGGCACAGGGCAACCGCGGCACAAAGCCCAAACCTCAGTGAAAGGAGACTGCGGCACACAGCCCGGAAATCTGTGCATGGCGACCGGGGTAGAGAGCTTGGAACTTGTCGCTAGCCGAGCATTGGAAACAGCCCGGAAATCGGAGCAGGGCGACCACGGGACACAGCCCGGACCTCTGCAGAAGGCTACCATGGCACACAGCTCGAAACTCAGTGAAGGGTGACCGCATCACACATCCTTGAACTCGTCGCTAGCCGACCACGTAACACATCCGGACCTCGGGGCAGGGTGACCGTAGCACTCAGGCCGGACCTCTGCATAGGGCGACAGTGGAACTTAGGCTGTACCTCAGCACAGAGCGTCTGTGGCACACAGGCCGGACATCGGCTCAGGGCGACCAAGGAAAACAGGCTGGACCTCGGCTCAGGGCGACCATGGAACACAGCCCAGACCTCTGGAGCAGGCTACGGCAGCACACAATCCAGACTTTGGCAAAGAAACCGCGGCAAGGAGCTGGGAACAGGTCACAAGCTGAGGGCACAACACAGGCCGGAACTCAGCACAGAGTGACCGTGGCACAGAGGCCGGATTTCGGCGAAAGGCGACTGTGGTACACATGGTTGGACCTCGTCGCAGGGCAACTGTTGAACACAGGCCGGACATCGGCTCAGGACGACCGCTGCACACAGCCCGGACATCAGCGCAGGGGTCCGCAAAACACAGCCCGGACCTTGGCAAAGAGGAACTACGGCACAGAGCCGGGAACAGGTCGCAAGCCGAGAGCAGAACACAGGACGGACCTTGTCACAGGGCGACTGCGGAACACAGGCTGGACGTCGACTCAGGACGACCGTTGCTCACAGCCCGGACCACAGGGCAGGGGGACCAAGGTACACAGCCCAGACCTCTGGAAAAGACTACTGTGACACACAGCCTGGATCTTGGCAAAGAGGAACTGTGGCACAGAGCCAGAAACAAGTCGCAAGCCGAGGACAGAACACAGGCCGGACCTCAGCACAGGGCGACCATGGCACACAGCCCGGACCTAGGGAGATGGTGACCGCGGCACACAGCCTGGACCTCGGAACAGGGCGACCACGGCACACAGCCCGGACCTCAGCACAGGGTGACTGTGGCACACAGCCCGGACCTCGGCACAGAGGGAATGCGGCACAGAGCCCGGAACTCATTGCAAGCCGAGGGAGGAACGCAGGCTGGACCTTGGCGCAGTGCAACCACAGCACACATCCCGAACCACAGTGAAGATCGACCGAGGCACACGGCACGGACCATGGTGCAGGGTGACACTGGCACACAGCATTGACCTCGGGAGATGGTAACTGTGGCACACAGACCGGACATTGGCTCAGGGCAAGTGCGGCACAAAGCCTGGACCTCGGTGCAAGGCTATGATGGCACACAGCCCGAACTTCAGTGCAAGGCTAACATGGCACACAGCCTGAATCTCGGTGCAGTGCGATCACGGCACATAGCCCAGTCCTCAATTAAGGGCAACCGCAGCACACAGCCCAGTCCTCAGCACAAGGCTACCGTGGCACACAGCCTGGAACTCGGTTCAAGGCTAACATGGCACACAGACAGGACCTCGGCACAGGGTGGCTGCAGCACACAGCCCGAACCTCAGTGAAGGGAGACCACGGCACACAGCCTGGAAATCTGTACAGGGCGACTGGGGTACAGAGCTCAGAACTCATCGCTAGCCGACCGCGGAAAACAGCCCGGACCTCAGGGTAGGGCGACCATGGCAAACAGGACGGAACTCATCTCCAGCCGATGGCAGAACACATCTTGGACCTCAGCACAGGGCGACAGCGGCACACAGGTTGGGCCTGTGCGCAGGGTGACCGCGGGACACAGCATGGACCTTGGTGTAGGGCGACCGCGGCACACAGCCCGAACCTCAGGGAAGGGTGACTACATCACATAGACCAAAAAATCTATGCAGGGCGACAGTGGCACAGAGCTTGGAACTCTTCGCTAGCCAACTGCGGAACACAGCCCGGACCTCAGCACTGGGCGACCGCAGCACACAGGCCGGACCTCTGTGCGGGGCAACAGCGGCACACAGCCCAGACTTCGGTGCAGGGCGACCGCAGCACACAGCCCGAACGTCAGTGAAGGGCGACTGTGGCACACAGCCCGGAACTCGTCACCAGCCAACCGCGGAACACGGCCCGGACATTGGTGCAGGGCGACCGCGGCACACAACTCCGACATCGGCACAGGGCTACCGTGGGACACAGCCTGAACCTCAGTGAAGGGCGACCACAGCACACAGCACAAAATCTGTATGGGACGACAGTGGTACAGAGCCTGCAACTCATTGCTAGTCGACTGCGAAACACAGCCAGGACATCGGCACAAGGCGACCACGGAAAACAGGCCCAACCACGTCGCAGGGCGACCACAGCACACAGCCCGGACCTCGGCGAAGGGCGACCGAGGCACACAGCCTGAAACTCTGTGAAGGGCGATCACGTCACAGAGTCCGGAACTCATCGCTAGCCGACCGCAGAACACAGCCCGGACCATGGAGCAGGGTGACTGTGGCACTAAGGCTGGAACTCGGCACAAGGTGACCATGGCACAGAGGCCAAACCTCGGTGCAGGGCGACCGGGGCACACAGGCTGGACCTCGGCACAGGGCCACCGTGGCACACAGGCCGGATCTCGGGCCAGAGCGACTGCTGAACACAGGCCGGATATTGGCTCAGGGCGACCACGGCATACAGCCCAGACCTCAGAACAGGGGACCGTAGCACACAGCCTGGACTTCTTGAGAAGGCTACTGTGGCACAGAGCCCGGACATTGGCAAAGAGGAACCGCGGCACAGAGCCAGGAACAGGTCGCAAGCCGAGGGCAGAACACAGGCCGGACCATGGCACAGGGCGACCGCGGCACACAGCCCGGACCTGGGGAGATGGCGATCACGTCGCACAGCCCGGACTTCGGTGCCAGGCTAATATGTCACACAGCCCGAACCTTGGCACAGTGCAACTGCAGCACACAGCACGATCCTCAGTGAAGGGCGACTGCAGCACAGAGCCCGCAACTCGGCACAAGGCTAGTGCGACACTCAGCCTGGAACTTGGTTGAAGGCTAACGAGGCACACAGGCCAGACCTCGGAGCAGGGCTACCGTGGCACACAGCGTGAACTTCAGCGCAGGGAACCATGGCACACAGCCCGGACCTCGGCGCAGGGTGACCACGGCACACAGCCCAGAAATGGCGAAGGGTGACCGTGGCACACTGCCCAAAACACAGTGAAGGGCAATCGCAGCACAGAGCTAGTAATTCGTCGCTAGCCGACCACGGTACACAGTCTGGATTTCTGCACAGGGCGACTGCGGAACACAGGCCGGACCGAGGCACAAGGCGATGATGGCACACATCGAGGACATCGAGCAAGACGACTGCTGCACACAGCCTGAACCTCAGTGAATGGTGACCGTGGCACACAGCCCGAACCTCATTGAAGGGCGACAGCAGCAGACATCCCAGACCTCGATGCAGGGCGACACTGGCACACAGCACGGTCCTAGACCGAAGGCAACTGCGACACACAGCCCGGAAATCTGTGCAGGGTGACCATGGCACAGAGCTCAGAACTCGTCGCTAGTCAACCGCGGAACACAGCACGGACCTCGGAACAGGGTGACCGCAGAACACAGCCCGAACCTCAGTGAAGGGTGACTGCAGCACACAGCCCGGAACTCATCGCCAGCCGACCGTGGACCACAGCCCGGACCTCGACGCTGGGTGACCACAGCAAACAGGCCAGACCTTGGCACAGGGCGACCATGGCACACAGCCCAGACTTTGGCAAAGTGCTACCATGGCACACTGACTGAAACACAGTGAAGGGAGACTGCGGCACACAGCCAGTAACTCGTTTCTAGCAAACTGAAGAACACAGCCCAGATTTCGGCACAGGGTGACTGCAGAACACCTGCTTGACCGAGGCACAAGGCGACCACGGCACACATCAAGGATATCGAGAAGGGTGACCATTGCACACAGCCTGAACCTCAGTCAAGGTTGACCGCAGCACACAGCCCGAACCTCAGTGAAGGGCGACTGCAGAACACATCCCACCTCAATGCAGGGCAACCCTGGCACACAGCACGGACCTCGACCAAAGATGACTGTGGCACACAGCCCGGAACTAGGCGCAGGGCGACCGTGGCACACAGCCCGAACCTCAGTGAAGGGCGACCGCGGCACACAGCATGGAACTCGTCAATAGCCAAATGCGGAACGCAACCCAGACTTTGGCGCGGGGTGACCATGGTAAACAGGCCAGATTTCTATGCAGGGCAATTGTGACACACATCCTGAACCTTGGTGAAGTGCAAGCGCAGCACACATCCCGGACCTTAAGGCAAGGTGACCCTGGAACACATAACAGATGTCGGCAGATGTTCACTGTGGCACACACCCAGGATCTTGTAGCAGTGTAACCACGGCACACAGGTCGGACCTCAGCTCAGGGCGACCGCGGCACACAGCCCGGACCTCGGCGCAGGGTGACCAGGGCACACAGCCCGAACCTCAGTGAAGGGCAACCACGCCACACAGCCCAGAAATCTGTGCAGGGTTACCGTGGCACAGTGCTCGGAACACATCGCTAGCCAACCCCAAACAAAGCCCGGAACTCGGCACATGGCGACCGAGGCAAAAAGGCCATACCATGGTGCAGGGCAACTGTGGCACACAACCTGGAACTCGGCGCAGGGCGACGGCAGCACACAGCACAAAATTCAGTGAAGGGCAACTGTGGCACACAGCTTGGAAATCGTCGCCAGCCAACCACAGAAAACAGCCTGGACCTCGGCGCAGGGCGACCGCATCACAGAACATGAACATCGACACAGGGCTACCGCGGCACACAGCCCGAACCTCTGTGAATGGCGACCGCAGAACCCAGCCCAGAAATCTGTGCAGAGCGACCGTGGCACAGAGCATGGAACTTGTCCCTAGACAACAGTGGAATACAGCCCGGACCTCGGCGGAGGGTGACTACGGCAAACAGGCCCGATCTTGTAGCAAGGCAATCAAGGCACACAGCCTGAACCTCTGCGAAAGGCGATCAAGGCACACAGGCCAAAAATCAGTGATGGGTGACCAAGTCACACAGCCTGGAACTATTCACTATCTGACCGTGGAAGACAGCCCAGACTTCTGCACAGGGCGACCGCGGCACACAGCCCAAAACTCAGTGAAGGGCAACCATGTCACACAGGTTGGAACTCGCTGCTAGCCGACTGCAGAACACAGTCCGGAAATCGGAGCAGGGTGACCATGACGCTCAGGTCGGACCTCAGTGCAGGACGACAGTGACACATTGGCTCGACCTCGGCGCATGGTGACCATGGCACACAGTCCGGAACTCAGCGCAGGACAACCGCGGCACACAGGCTGAACCTCGGCGCAGGGCATCTGTGGAACACAGGCCGGACTTCGGCCCAGGGTGATCGCGCCTCACAGCCCGGATCTCAGCGCAGCAGGACTGTGGAACACAGCCCAGACCTCTGGAGAAGGCTACCGCGGCACACAGCGCAGACCTTGGCAAAGAGGAACCCTGGCAGAGAATCGGGAACTGGTCGCAAGCCGAGGGCGGAACACAGGCCGGACCTGGGCACAGGGCGACCGCGACACACAGCTGGACCTAGGGAGATGGCGACCGCGGCACACAGCCCAGACTTCAGAACAGGGTGACTGCGGCACACAGCCCGGACATCTACAGAAGGCTACCTCGGCACACAGCCCAAAACTCAGAGCAGGGCGACTGTGGCACACAGCCCAGACTTCGGAACAGAGCGATCACGGCACACAGCCCGGACCTCTGCAGAAGGTTACCTCGGCACACAGCCCGAAACTCAGAACAGGGCGACTGTGGCACGCAGCTCGGACCTTGACACAGAGAGAATGCGGCAAGGAGCCCAGTACTCATTGCAAGCCGAGGGCTGAACACAGACTGCACCTCGGTGCAGGGCGACTGCGGCACACAGCCTGAACCACAGTCAAGAGCAACCGAGGCACACAGCACGGACCTTGGCACAAGGCGAACCTGGCACACAGCACTGACCTCGGGAAATGGCGACTGTGGCACACAGACTGGACATTGGCGCAGGGCAACTGCGGCACACAGCCCGGACCTCAGAGCAAGGCTAACATGGCACACAGCCCGGACCTCAGCGCAAGGCTAACATGGCACACAGCCGAAAATTCGGCGCAGAGTGACCGTGTAACACAGCCTGATCCTCAGTGAAGGGCGACTGAAGCACATAGCCGGACCTTGGCACAAGGCTACCGCGGCACACAGCCCGGAACTTGGTTCAAGGCTACCGTGGAACACAGACTGGACCTCGGCACAGGGCGACCGTGGCACAAAGCGCGANTTCGGCGCAGAGTGACCGTGTAACACAGCCTGATCCTCAGTGAAGGGCGACTGAAGCACATAGCCGGACCTTGGCACAAGGCTACCGCGGCACACAGCCCGGAACTTGGTTCAAGGCTACCGTGGAACACAGACTGGACCTCGGCACAGGGCGACCGTGGCACAAAGCGCGAACCTCAGTGAAGGGAGACCACAGCACACAGCCAGGAATTCTGTGCAGTGTGACTGGGGTACAGAGCTTGGAATTCCTCGCTAGCCGAACGTGGAACACAACCTGGAACTCTACAGAAGGCTACTGCGGCACACAGCCCGAAACTCAGGGAAGGGCGACTGCATCACACAACCTGGAACTCGTCGCTAGCCAGCCGCGTAACACAGTACGGACCTCAGAGCAGGGTGACTGTGGCACTCAGGCCGGACCACAGCACAGGGTTACAGCGGCACTTAGGCCAGACCTCGGTGCGGGGCGACTGTGGCACACAGGCTGGATATAGGCTAAGGGTGCCCACGGAATACTGCCCGGATCTCAGCGCAGGGGGACCGCGGCACACAGCCCGGACCTTGGTGAAGGGCGATCATTGCACACTGCCCGAAACACAGTGAAGGGCGACCGTGGTACACATCCAGTAACACGTTTGTAGCCGACTGCGGAACACAGCCCGGATTTTGTCACAGGGCGACCACGGAATACAGGCTGGACCGAGACACAGGGCGACCACGGCACACATCAAGGACATCGAGCAGTGCGACCGTTGAAAACAGCCTGAACCTCAGTGAAGGGTGACCGCGTCACACAGCCCGGAACTCGTCGCTAGCCAACCGCAGAACACAGCCCGGACCTCGGAGCAGGATGACCGTGGCACTCAGGCCGGACCTCAACGCAGGGTGACAGCAGCACTTAGGCTGGACATCGGCACACTTTGACCATGGCATAGAGGCCACATCTCGGCGCAGGGCGACCGCAGCACACAGGCCAGACCTCGGCACAGGGCCACCGTGGCACACAGGCCAGACCTCAGTGCAGGGCGACTGGGAAACACAGACTGGACATCGGCTCAGGGTGACTGTGGTATGGAGCCAGTACCTCAGCACCGGCGACTGTGGCACACAGCCCGGACCTCTTGAGAAGGCTACCGCGGCAAACAGCCTGGACTTTGGCAAAGAGGAACCGTGGCACAGAGATGGGAACAGGTCGCCAGATGAGGTTGGCACAAAAGGCGGACCTCGGCACAGGGCGACTGTGGAACACAGCCCAGACCTGGGGAGATGGCGACCTTGGCACACAGTCCGGGTCTCAGAACAGGGCGACTGGGGGACACAGCCCGGACCTCGGCACAAAAGGAACGCGGCCCAGAGCCCGGAACNCAACCAGTCCATCCTATAGGAGATCAGTCCTAAGTGTTCAATGGAAGGACTGATGTTGAAGCTGAAACTCCAAAACTGTGGCCACCTGATGTGAAGAGCTGACTCATTTGAAAAGACCCTGATGCTGGGCAAGATTGAAGTCAGGAGGCGAAGAGGACAACAGAGGATGAGATGGTTGGATGGCATCACCGACTCCGTGGAGATGAGTTCGAGTAAACTCCAGGAGTTGGTGATAGACAGGGAGTCTTTGTATGCTGTTGTCCAAGGGGTCGCAAAGAGTCGGACACAACTGAGCGACTAAACTGAACTGAACTGAGTTCATTACCCTGAACTACTGCAGTTTCCAACAAAACAAAATCCTCAGGCAGATAGCAATGAGACTACTTTCGCTGGGACCACTTCTAATCAGTCATGGTTTTCCCCAAGATACTTCCTGAACTTACATTGTCATAATATCCCAGCATGTAAGGAACAGTTATAAATATTTTTACATAATGATTCATTTAAATGAGATGGGGATCTAAAGGAATATGTGTTAAGAATACTATATAGAAAATGAATTAATTTTTACCAAAAAAGTATCTGCCTGTCTTAAAGGAAGACGGTAACTTTCCTACAAGAAGAAACTATTATATTAGATTCAGATATACAGCAATGTACAGCATAGTGGTTCAATATTTTTATAGATAATTCTAAAATAATGGCTGTATTTTCCTGTGCTATATCTCTGTTGCTTAATTATTTTATACTAAGTATTTTACACTTAATTGTTTATATCTCTTAACTCCCCACCCCTAACGTGCCCCTATAGACATATGCACACTTTGTTAACCACTGTTTGTTTTCTACGTCTGTGAGTCCATTTCTATTTTGTTACATACATTTATTTTTTTGATTCCACATATAAGTGATAACATACAGTATTTGTCTTTCTATCTGACTTATTTTACTTAGCATAATATTCCATCCAGTGTAGCAAATGGCAGAATTTCAAGAATGCTTACTTTCAAATTACATTCATTGGACAAACAGTCTTAAAGTGATCAGACTCAGAAGGCAGCAAATAAGAACACTTTAAATATTTCTTCTAAGTTCAAACCAGAAGAGAAGTATTTACGTTCTCAGTGTGTACAATACTAAATGATCATAAACTTTACATTACCTTCACATCTTCAATACTGGGATGCGGTGGTGCTTTCATCTGAACAATAGTATAGAGTATATCATGGATGTGATTATTTAAGTACAATACAGGATTAGNTTTACGTTCTCAGTGTGTACAATACCAAATGATCATAAACTTTACATTACCTTCACATCTTCAATACTGGGATGCGGTGGTGCTTTCATCTGAACAATAGTATAGAGTATATCATGGATGTGATTATTTAAGTACAATACAGGATTAGCTATGACTGTTTTTGTTGAAGCAATACTTGCTGAAAGCAGAGGTAGAGTGGTAGGCAGTGGTAGTGGAGACTGGAGCTGCTTCACTGTAGTTTCCTGTGAGTGACAGTAGGTTATTTTTTCCAAAGTGGTTAAAATGAAGGAGAAAAAAAAGCAATTAAAAGTTATATGATAAAAATACTGGCAGTAAACATTTGAGTAAAAGCAATATGTTAATGTACTTGCTCATTCTACAAAAACTGGCATACTAGGTACTATTCGTGATGTAGAAGGTATAGAGATGAGTTTGACAGAGCTATGCTCTCAAGCTTTTAGCCTACTTCTATTTATCAAAACTTTTGTCTAAAAATATGTATGCACAGGCTAAATATCTGCTTCTATGAATAAAGGAGCTGATCATGTTAAAATTAACTGGTAGAAAGAGCTTTAAAACTATAAATGAAAGAGTTACTGAAATTATTAAAATAACCAAGATTGAGAACAAATGTAAGGTTGATACCTGCTGTGATTCTTGTAGCAAGAATTTGAGCTCCATTCGTACTGAGGCCAGACCACCACCTTGGGCTCCATGGAGGCTACAGTAACTAAGAAACACTCGAAGGAGGTCTTGGTTCTTGTGCAGCCATGACTTCCGTCTTTCCGCGTGCTCTCGTTTAGCCTGGAGTCTCCGCCTTTCTATTTGGTGTCTCTCATAGGAGCCAATATCTGGTTTGTCCACCTTCTCTTCCTGATCTAGAAGATCACTTTCTCCTTTGGAATACATTTTACTGGCATATTCTTTAATAACCGATTCATGATTACATATTTCATGCAAGGCAGCAATTTCCTTTTCAAGCCAGTTGTAGAGCTGAAATCTGAGTTTTCCTCCATCTACTTCATAACCGGTAGCCAATGTTCTTAGTTCAGTCATAAGGATCTTTAAACAAGCTCTGAATTTTAGTTGTTCAGCAATCACATCAACTTCAGTATCACCTTCAAGATGATCCTCTTCCTGAGGGGTCAATAATACGTTAGGGTCTGGAGTTTTCTGATCTTCTTGTCTATCTTTTTTCCTGACATCTGTACTTTTCATTACTAAATCAACAGCATCTTCTTCCTCTTCTTCTAAGGCACTATCACGCTCTTCACCCCAATCAAGAGTAAGAGGTTCCTCTTCTATCCTTACG
Source organism: Neotragus pygmaeus (assembly GCA_006410875.1). Lineage (NCBI taxonomy): Eukaryota > Metazoa > Chordata > Mammalia > Artiodactyla > Bovidae > Neotragus > Neotragus pygmaeus. The sequence continues at coordinate 530,664 of SJYV01008279.1, forward strand.
ACTGGCTGACTCCAGTCAATCTGTGATGAAGTGACATTTGACCAATCAGTGCCAAAACTTCTATCACTGTCACTCAGAGTTTTTGATTCTGATGGTACATCATCCATCTTTTTAGAAATGAATTCAGGCTGATCTCTTTTTGAGGGTAAGGCAGACACTTTAGTAACTTTTGGAATTTTGGAGAGTACCTCCAAGGCTAAAACAGGGCATCCAACTTTAAAATGAGCATTGGCTGTAGTAAAGAATAATTTTCTTTCTATGAGGTTAATTTTATCAACAAAGTTCTTCTCAGTTTTGAGACCTACAGTTGCCAAAGTTCCTTCAGGGGAGATAAGGTTTCTTCGAATAAGCAAAGGATGAGTTCGAAGGTAGTTGTAGAAACTAAACACCACTGGGTTACAAGACTTGATGATAACTATAGAAATCAAACAGAGACAATTGCAAGGTATGATGTTAATTTGTAATTATGTTACAAAATAAAGTGTGTCAGCAGTTCCTCAAAATAAAGGAAACTTAATTATTAACCCAGGATTAGTTGAACTATGGTACATCCACACAGTATAGCTGAAATTAAAATTTCCCTGTGATATCTAGAATATATTAAGTCAAAGAAGATTCAGAATAGCATATATAGTAAGCCATCTTTTATTTAAAAAATTAGAAAAATTAAAAACACATCTATACACACACACATTTTTAATAGAAAAAGAATACACAATTTTTTTTTCAACTGGTCCCCTAAAAAGGGAGGGTAAAACAGGGTAGAAAGATGAGGAAAGTTGATAGATTCCTCTAAAAATACCTTCATTTTATTTAAAAACCACTTAACGTTTTATATGGGCTTCCCTGGTGGCTCAGAGGTTAAAGCGTCTGCCTCTAATACGGGAGACCTATGTTCGATCCCTGAGTCGGGAAGATCCCCTGGAAAAGGAAATGGCAACCCACTCCAGTATTCTTGCCTGGAGAATCCCATGGACGGAGGAGCCTGGTGGGCTACAGTTCATGGGGTCGCAAAGAGTCGGACACGACTGAGTGACTTAACTAACGTTTTATATAATTCTAAAAGGAAATTTACTTTTTAAAAATTTACAGTAAAAGTAAAATTACACAAATGATTCTTTACATCAAGCTGGTACCATAATCACAAGACAGGAACTAAAAAGTCACTTAAAAATTTAAGTAATATGACTGACCATCCTGAGTCATATATACCATCAAAACAAAAAACTGAAAAAAAAAAAAAGGAAATGCTTAAATTGTTCTCAGTAACCATGTTGTTATAAAAATATCTGCATCATTACTCTGAAACTATTACATATACATATATAATATAAAATAGCAAATAATTATATGTCATAAGAACCCAAGCTTTTTATGATACACATTTTTGAAATATCAGCAACTCTGTATCTGAGATTAGAAATGTCAGTGTGAACACATGTACCTCAGGGCGGAAAATTTTTCCTAGCTTCATTCATTGAAATAACCTAGGAACAATGGCCACACCTGTAGCAATGGGGATCCCTGTGTTCAGGCTGCGGTGTCTAAATATCACTCCCAACTAAAAGGAACCAGGACTCTTTGGAGGATTGGTCATTTCCAGGTCTTGGGCAGGAGATGTATAAGTGAGCCTGAAACATCTTACCATACCAGAAAGCAAAGAAACTATCAAAGAAAAATGTCAAATTCAAGGACTTAAAGAGGCTCTGATAATCTGAGCATCCATAATAATAACCTGCAATGGATGAAAACACAACTCTATCTTAATCTGTGAATTCAAAATAACCTTAAAAAAATTAAAGCTAATTGGTCACCTTTCTAGGATGCTAGAGAACCAAGCTATTATTTTGAAAACTAGTAAATAAGAAGAATCAAACATTTATTTTCCTTTTACTATATATACAACTGGAATTGAGTATCAAGTCATTGCCAAGTGAGACCTACTCTAGAGAAGCATTCCAGCTCAAAAAGTAAGGATAAAATGACAAATTTAGAATACTGTCATTTTACAAAAACTAATAAAATAAGGGATGTAGATGGCAGTCACTGATAGCTATTAATTCCACAAAAAGCAAAATAAGTTGACACTATGAGTTCCCTGAGGGTTTCTCTGGTGGCTCAGATGATAAAGAATCCACCTGCAATGCAGGAGACCCAGGTTCAATCATTTGGATGGAAAGATTTCCTAGAGAATGGAATGGCAATCCACTCCAGTATTCTTGCCTGGAGAATTCCATGGAGCACGCCATGGAAGCACGCCAGAGGAGCCTGGCATGCTACAGCCCATGGGGTCACAAAGAGTCAGACACAACTGAGTAACCAACACTTTCAAATGAGTTCCCTGGTGGAAGTGCTCTACCCATCTATTAAATATTTCTGCCAAAAAAAACTACTAAAATCTTACTTACCAATTTATAGGAAATACAGAGAAACAGAGGGGGGAAAAAACATTAAATGAAACAAGAATACAACCAGCAAAATCTAAAACTCAGAAAACTACAGGACAATCTGACTTCTTTAACAAATAAATTGGGGGGTGAGGCACGCTGTAGTAACTAAACATGGATGAAAACTGACATAAGAGGCACCTCAACCAATGATACAGGCTCATCTGGATCTTGGGTCAAACAAATCAACTGTATAAGATTTTATAAGACAACCATGGAAATCTGAACACTGAAGATTTGAATACTCACAAAACTGTTATGTGTTATAACTGATATGTGCTATGTTTTTTAGAGTCTTTATTTTTTAGATATGCATGCTGCAATATTTACAGACAAAATGATCTGTTGGGTTTGCTTCAAAATATATCTATACAGTAAGTTCCCTACATAGAAACCTTCAAACTGCAAACTTTCAAAGATGTGAACAGGCATTTGCATCTCTAATATAAGTTAGTTCACATTTGGTGCACTTTTCAAGATACCGCATATTTAAAAATGTTTTATTATTTTTTGTGTTTGTTTATGTGTTATCTGTGTGAAAACTATTATAAATCTATTACAGTGCAGTATTAATACAGCTGATTGTGTTAGATGGGTATAACTCTTTATGTATACATTAAAATTTCCCCAATAACAACCTCTTAAAAGTTAACCTGGAAAATATTAATAAATAGAATCTTTCTTCTGTAAAAATGTGTACCTTTTATTAAAATATTTGGGTAGCTCAGATATCCTTCTTCTAAGGTTTTATTTCCTTTGCTTTAAATTTTTTTTTAATATTTACAGTCGTTCCCCCCTTGCCTGCAGTTTTGCTTCCCACGGTTTCAGGTACCCAAGGTCAACTGAGGTCCAAAAATATTCAATGGAAAATTCCAGAAGCAACCAATTCATAAGTTTTCAATTGTGAGTTGTTCTGAGAAGTAAGATGAAATCTCACACCATCCTGCTCCATCCTCCTCAGGACAGGGATCATCATCCTTTGTCCAGAGTGTTCCACCCACTAGTCACTTAGTAGCCACTGTGATTATCAGATCCACTATCAGGGCATCAAAGTGCTTGCATTCAAGTCTCCTTCATTTTATTTAATAACAAAGAGCCTCACATGCAAGAGTAGTGATGCTGGCAGTTCATCTATGACAAAGAAAAGCTGCCAGTGCTTCCTTTATATGAAAATTTGAAAGTTCTCTATTTAACAAGGAAAGCAAAAAATTTGTAATCCAAGGGTATTATGATCTATGGTCAGAAAAAATCTTCTATCCACAAAATTGTGAAGAATGAAAAAGAAATTCATGTTAGTTTTTCTGTCCACTTCAAACTGCAGAAGTTACGGGCACAGTACATGATAAGTGCTTTGTTAAGATGGAAAATTGACTATGCCAAAGCCTTTGACTGTGTGGATCACAATCAACTGTAGAAAATTCTTCAAGAGATGGGAATATCAGACCACCTGACCCACCTCTTGAGAAATCTGTGTGCAGGCCAGGAAGCAACAGTTAGAACTGGACATGAAACAACAGATTGGTTCCAAATAGGAAAAGGAGTACATCAAGGCTGTATATTGTCACCCTGCTTATTTAACTTATATGCAGAGTACATCATGAGAAACGCTGGAATCAACATTGCCGGGAGAGATATCAATAACGTCAGATATGCAGATGACACCACCCTTATGGCAGAAAGTGAAGAGGAACTAAAAAGCCTCTTGATGAAAGTGAAAGAGGAGAGTGAAAAAGTTGGCTTAAAGCTCAACATTCAGAAAACGAAGATCATGGCATCTGGTCCCATCACTTCATGGGAAATAGATGGGGAAACAGTGGAAACAGTGTCAGACTTTATTTTGGGGGGCTCCAAAATCACTGCAGATGGTGACTGCAGCCATGAAATTAGAAGACGCTTACTCTTTGGAAGGAAAGTTATGACCAACCTAGATAGCATATTGAAAAGCAGAGACATTACTTTGCCAACTAAGTCCTGTCTAGTCAAGACTGTGGTTTTTCCTGTAGTCATGTATGGATGTGAGAGTTGGACTGTGAAGAAGGCTGAGCGCCAAAGAATTGATGCTTTTGAATGGTGGTGTTGGAGAAGACTCTTGAGAGTCCCTTGGACTGCAAGGAGATCCAACCAGTCCATTCTGAAGGAGATCAGCCCTGGTGTTCTTTGGAAGGACTGATGCTAAAGCTGAAACTCCAGTACTTTGGCCACCTCATGCAAAGAGTTGACTCATTGGAAAAGACTTTAATGCTGGGAGGGATTGGGGGCAGAAGAGGGGACGACAGAGGATGAGATGGCTGAATGGCATCACTGACTCGATGGATGCGAGTCTGAGTGAACTCCAGGAGATGGTGATGGACAAGGAGGCCTGGCGTGCTGCGATTCATGGGGTCGCAAAGAGTCGGACACAACTGAGCGACTGAACTGAACTGAAGATGGAAAAGGCATTAAAATTGTACGATAAGATTCTGAGTGAGAAAAGCTACATTCCCATCTTTCATTACAGTATATTGTTATTATAATTGTTATCTTTTATCACTAGTCATTGCTGTTAATCCCTTACTGTTCCTAATTTATAAATTAAACTTTATATTTATATGAAAAAAACATAGTTTATATAGGATGTGGTACTATCCACCATTTCAGAAATCCACTAGGGGTCCTAGAACATAATCCCTGTGGATAAGAGGGGACTACTGTATTAAATTATTACATTTCTTTTTTGTAAAGAAGAAAAGTAAAAAATGAGCCTGTATCTCTCTATTCATTTAAGTTCTTTAAGTATTTAAAAATAACACATAAAATTATAACTAAGGAAAGTACAAAATGAAAAGTAAAAGCTTATTATCTCTCCACTCCTATTCCTAAAAGGTAACCAGCACCAATTTAGTTTATGATTTGTTCCAGAAAACAAAAAAGGGAAAGGGAGTGGGAAACCAGACACAGTCTATGTGTGCACACAGTACATGTGTGTGACATACACACATAAATACAACAAGGACCATATTGGTTTTTTTTTTTAATTTATTTATTTTAATTGGAGGTTAATTACTTTATAACATTATAGTGGGTTCTGCCATACATTGACATGAATCAGCCATGGGTGTACATGTGTTCCCCATCCTGAACCCCCCTCCCACCTCCCTCCTCCCTNTACAGGATGCTTGGGGCTGGTGCACAGGGATGATCCAGAGAGATGACATGGGATGGGAGGGGGGAGGGGGATTCAGAATTGGGAGCTCGTATATACCTGTGGTGGATTCATGTCAATATACGGCAAAACCAATACGATATTGTAAAGTAAAATAAAGTAAAAATAAAATTAAAAAAAAATTAACAGTGATTTAGAAATCGCTATTATAAGCCAATGCTGGGAGGGATTGGGGGCAGGAGCAGGGGACAACCAAGGATGAGATGGCTGGATGGCATCACTGACTCGATGAACGCGAGTCTGAGTGAACTTCGGGAGTTGGTGATGGACAGGGAGGCTTGGCGTGCTGCAGTTCATGGGGTCGCAAAGAGTCGGACACGACTGAGCGACTGAACTGAACTGAAGCCAATGCAAAATGCATACTTTTGCTGACGCAAATATTTTAATACAAAATAACAATATAAAATATACCCTATACCCTTAAATGAATTTCATTGATTAAATTTTTGGTATAACTAAAGGGAAACCAAAATACACACAGGCATTTCAGAGGAATTTGGTTCAAAAATAAGATTAAGAGAGCAGTGACTATATTTGGAAACCTAACTATTAGAAGTGAAAAAAAGATATTAAGAAGGAAAAAACCAGGCACACCAACAGGTACTTATTTTTATTTGTGTACCAACATCAGGCTATTCTTTGCAATATATCTTCCTCTTCTTAGCTTGTCTACTAGCTACTTAGACCCTGATACTGGGAAAGATTAAGGGCAGGAGGAGAAGGGAGGGACAGAGGATGAGATGGTTGGATGGCATCACCAACTCAATGGACGTGAGTTTGAGCAAACCCTGGGAGATAGTGAAGAAAGGGGAAGCCTGGTGTGCTGCAGTTCATGGGGTCACAAGAGTCAAACATGACTTAGTGACTGAACAACAACTAGCTACTTCAGTTTTTCCCTGAAAACTGTTCCTCAGACCATCACCGACAATACCAGTCACTTTTCTCATCTCCATTGTTTTAACTGTTCTAAAGGGAAAATGGAATTTGACAAAGCTTTAGCAATTTGAGGTGTTTTAAATCTCCTTAGGCAATGTACATAATTGTCGTTAGGTGATTCAGTACCATCTGACCATCATTTAAAACTAAAATTTTAAATATTAAAACTAAAATTTGAGATACCATTTTTTAACCTATTCCAAATGGCATAGATTGTTCTAAATGATAATATCAAGTATTGCAATGAGTTGAGTTTTGGCATCATTAACATTGGTTCTGGGAATTGAAGTTAGCACAGTCTTTCTGAAAGTAGCAATACTTATAAGTGTTAAGAATTTTCAAGCCCTTTGATTCAGTAGTTTCACCACCAGAAAACTAATATGAGGAAGTAATTAGATATATATGAATATTTATACATAAAGTTGTAAGGTCATTCAGTAGCATGATAATTCAAGTAAGAAAAAAACAGCAAAATTTATATTTTTAGAAAAAAGTAAAGGACAGACGAATTATAGTTTAAAAACATGATAGACTATTAGACAGCTGTTAGAATCATATTTTCAAAAAAAGCATTTATTGACAGTAAAGGGTAAGTATTATGGGTAAGAATAATATACTATAAAGCCTGATATTCTAGGTGCTATAATATTAAAGCATATTTTATGGGGCTGTATCCAAGATGCTGGTTTCAAAAAGGACACACACAGCCCACTACGCTGGAATTCTAATTCAAACTCTAATAATAAACAACCTATATCTTGCCAGGTCACTTTAAACTCTACAGTTTTGATTTTTTAATCTCTAAATTAGGGGGCTGATAAAAGTCTATATTATCTCAAATCAGAGTGGCAGTGTGCTGGAAGTATGCAAATCTACTGGGTTACTATATAGCAGATATTCCTGAAACATCAGCTTTACTTGTGAGTAGATAACTTAGAACATAATGCTTATATTAAAGTAAACACAAGTAACAATGCATAGGGCAAAATTTTTAAAGAAAGCGTATCAGATATCATAGAAATTCAGGACCACTTTAGGTTATAACACCAGACTACCCAGCTTACTCCTAAACTACTATGACTTTTGATGACTGAAGTCTGAGAAACTGAGACAGATGAGCAAAAGTCACAGAGTACAGCTGAAAAATAACACAGTAAAAGGGTAAGTGGTTACCCTGTGACAGGAAGATCTTAAGGCTAGTGATGGGTATGCATGTGATGACTTATCTAATGTTTATACACAACAGTGAATATACCAACCACTTCAATATGAAATAAAAATTGCACAAAGTTTCAAACAATACCTTGATGAAGTAGCTGTACTCGGTATAAAGGAGGCAGTGATGTCAAAAGACAAGTGTGCAAGCGCATCGCTAGTAAGTACCGTAAACCACACTCATCCAATGTGTCTCTTCCTTTAAAGAGGAAATAAATTTAAGGAAAAAGGAATGCAATGGGTCATAAACCAATGGAAAGTTAGAAAATAAACATTAGATAATAATTTACAAAAAATACATATTTTTGAGTGTATTCCTTTCTGAATACTTCAATATCTTTATCAATACATATAGCTTCTCAATAAGTACATGTATATAATAAAATTGTCAAAAGAAAAAATTTAAGAAAAATGTAACCACCTACCAGTACAGGTAATAATAGTACTTAGAGCTACTCATAATAAATGAAAAGGAAAGTAATCTTGAAATCCAATAAAAACTAATAGTTAGGTACATATTTTTAAAATATTTCCTATGTGAATTTTTCCTATTTTAAAAACTAGGAATTACATAATAAAGTAAAATCATTTTCTATATAATTAAATAGGTAATATTTTCTAGATTGATTAGCTCAAATGAAATACAGTACTATCCATATTTGAAATTTGACTCCTCAGGCTAGTGTTACCAAGTTAAGGTTGAACTCCAATTCTGATTTCACAAATTTGTTCTTAGTCAAAAGTTGAGCAGAAGTATGAAAGCATGGTAAGTTTACTCAAATTACAGCCACTGTTGGATAAAAGCAACAGAAAATTACTAACAGCACCTAGCCCAGTAACTGCTACTTAGGAAGTACTCAAGAGTATTGAATCAAATATTTTCTTGAAGAAAATAAAACATTTTAAACTGTCAAAGTTCCAGCTCTACTTCCCATTAGCTGTATTTGTTCATACACTCATTCATGTATCCATTCAACAACTTAAGCATCTGCTACATTGGAAGCACAGTTTAGGTACTGCAGATTTGGCAGGAATAAGGCAAGGTCCCTACTTCCAGGGTGCTTACATCTTAGGAGACAGGCACAAACAACAAAGAAGTAACGTGTCTAGTGGAAAATTAATGCTACAGAGAGAAATAAACCCGGACTGGGAGAAAGGGAGTGCTGGAGTAAGAGGGTTCTATTTTATATTATGCGACCAGGGAAGAACTTTCCACCAAGATGACATTTCAGCACAAATCTGAGGTGGTTAGGGAGCAAAGGGTGCCTAAAGCTGGAAGACAAGTATCCTGTGCAGGGGAAACAGTATGTACAAAGATGTTGAGACGACTGCGCCTGGTGTGTTTGTGGGACAGCAGGGAAGCCAATGCGGTAGAGTGGTGTGAATACCGATCACCCGGAGCCTTGAGGACCACTGAAGGATTTGGCTTTTTTTCTAAAGTGAGATGGGAAGCCACCAGTGTTTGTTGAGCAGAGGTGAGATTTAAGGTGATTTTGTTTTAAAACAATCACTAGTTCCCATGTGACGGACAGACGGAGGCAAGAGGAATGAACAAGTTTTAGAAGGTTTTGTTAGTAATTAGGCAGGATGTGACAGTGACTTGGACCAGAGTGGTAACAGGAGAGGTGATGAGAAATGTCTGGAGTCTCCACACAGTAGAACAGCATATGCCAATGGACTAGATTGGGGCGTGAGAGAAAGCAAAGTCCGGAATACCTCTAGGTTGTCTCACCTGAACAATGGAGGGATTCATTTACTTAGAATCCATCAACTGAGATAAGTAACTATTTAATCTCTGAGCTTCAGTTTTCCACCTGTGAAATGGAGACATTCATTCCTGCCTTATCTACCTCATGAAAGTCTGTGATAGGAGGAACCATTTTTATATTGCCTAACTAAGGATACAGTTTCGTATCTGAAAATTTAAACTATTTTTCACAGATTATGACATAGCTATTTTCTTAATACCCCAGAGTAAAATCTCTAATGCACACTAATAAATATTAAGTTTGCAACAAAGGCTTAAGGCTCTTCTGGGAAGAATCCTGCTCTACTGCACACAACCTCATAATGATTCAAAAAATTTTTAATTACTAGTTATAAAATAAGTCATAGGCAAAATCCTCTAAAAGTCACTAGTTATTTGAATCTACAAAAAACTTTGGAGATACATTATAAGGGCATATTCCAGGTAGCTTTAGGGACATACTTTTTTCTTCAAACTTGTAAATCTTGTGAAATAATTAAAAGAGTACAGGCTTGGAGGCAATCATTTATCTACATCTAAACCCCACTTCTGCCATTTACTATCTATGAGATCTTATATGTTTCGGAATCTCTCAGTGTCTTATTCTAAAAAAATCAAGTATAATAATGGCCTAGCAGACTGTTGTGATAATTAAATATGATAAAGTACATGAAGCTCTTGGCACATAGCAATTGTTCACTCCTCCACAGTATTTACTGAATGAACGAATAATCAATCATTTTCGGTTTCCTTCACTAATGTCATCATTTAGAATCAACACCATTACCTTCACCTATCTGCATAAAAAAGAATGGAATCTAGTTTCAGGAGGTAGCCAGAGTTTTTCTGGTTACAGAATGAATTAAGCAAGACATGTGTTACATTAAAACGTATGAAAACCTCTTTCTCAAGACTTTTTAGAGAAAATTAGGTGATTACAAAAAAATTATTTGTACCTAGAAATGTGAAGATGAACAAGTTGTGCCAGGGGAGTTGGGGGGGTGGGGCTCTCCTTACAAACCTGCTGGTTCAATAGTAAAATTAACAAATGGGCCATTTTTATCACTAAAAGCAAAGTAAAAATAAACCAATGGAATCAATCTGTTAAAAAAAAAGACTGTATGTCCAAAATGATATGAGTTTCAGGATAAAAACTCAGGTGAGGATGCACACAGATATCACAAATACATAAAGTTATGTGCACAAGTCAGAGTCTACCCCAATTGTCTTTTCTTTCACAACTGATCATATTACCTAATATTAACTGCTAACTAGAGAGAACATTTCCCTGTAAGGTTTAAAGAAAGACTGCAATTTAATATGTGAGTCATTATATAAAAGCACAGACAGATCTATTGACAAAAACTTTATAAATTTTTAGAGAGCATTTACCTGAGTAACTCTTATCTCTGTTTTCATCAAGCTCAGTACTGGTGGTAGCCACTGTGTCAGCCAAAGCTACAAGGAACATCTGCTCCAAACGGGTAAGGCCTGGTAGACTTGAGTGCATGAGATGACTAGAAAGTACCCTAGCATGTTCTTGGCCAAAGTAAGCTGGTCCATATTGAGAAAGATTTATTACTTTTGATTTGTTGTCTCTCTTTTCTGGCTCTAAGTCGATATCATCTGTTGTTATATCCTGGATTTGGAACAGCTCTGAGTACTGGTCCTCTGGTTGACTTTCTGCATGATCTTCATAGCTCTGTGGTACTTTGGTACTTTCTTCTGAAACTCTGTAGGTAGTGTCTTGATCGGCAGCAAGCAATGCATACAAGGGTAGTGGAGGAATAGAATCTATCTCAGTATAATCTCGAGTACCATCTTTGCCTATGGTGACAGTATCCTTTGCTGTACTGCCACTGACACTAATGGTTCGAGAGAGGTGTCGCTTAGTTCCTTCTCCAGCATCAGCATCTCTAACTATTGCAACTTCTCCTGCAATGCATTTTACTAAATGAGAGAGAATAGCTTTGGCTCTGCGAACTTTCCCTAAATCCATCAATTCCAACAGCTGAGTGGGATGATACTGTGGGAGAGTAGGGGAAAGGACATGTGCAGCTTCAAATAAGCCACCATCTTGAACTACAGTTGGTGAACAAAAAACATCATCAGCAATAGCTGTTCCTTCAACAATACTTTTTCTTGACAACATACTAGATTTAAAGGCAGAATGATCTTGTATTGCTGTCTCTTCTGCATCAGAACCATCAGTGTCAACGTCTCCAAATCTGACAGCATGCTTCCACTGCGCATATACGTGCATTTCACAATCCATTCCTACCACCAAGATACCATCTCTTACCCAAGAGAGAGAGACAGGTAATGAAGGTGTACCATCAACAGAGGACACTAAGTCTATAGATCTAAGAAGAACCCATCGTGACCTAACTCCTTGCTTGATACTTCCACCTAGTGGTAAAGTAATGACAGCTACTCCATCCTTACTATTGGTTTGCTCAGTCACAATTCCTGAAAGCCGCCCATACATGAAGATATTAGCACCGACCCCCACTGTGAGAATGTGGGAACCATCTTCTTTTGATACCCAGTCCAAATGTACTAAATGTTTGATATTCGGAATAAGGTATCTATCCTTGCTCAAAAGTGCATCTGATTTGCTGTACACAAAGAGATTACTGTCAACACTGACCCTTGAATCAAGTACACTCCCAACTTTGACCAAATCATCAAGATGAATTGTTTGTTCTAAAACCCATTCTGACCCTCCAGTAGATTCACATTCGAATATGCAAACATGCATGGAAAATTCTTTCGAAACAAAACCATTGTGGTGGATAGGCTGTTTGTAAGCCACTGCAAGGCGACCCGTGTATGAACAGCTAACAGCAACTGGTCTTCCCACGATGCTCACTGTACTGCTATTATCTTCTCCTTCATCGTTCATCAAGGGCCATCTTCTCCAATGATAGGTTTCCTTCTCATCACTTTTACACTGTAGGTTGGTTTCCATACAACATTTCCAGAAGCGTACTTTATTGTCAGAACAAGTTGTAACGACTAAATAAGGTGCAAGGCACACTGGATAAATTGAAGAGGAACTCAAATGGCCTTAAAAAAGAAAAAGTAGGTCATCATAATAAGAGAATCACAAAATAATATGCTAATACTCAAAGTCTAGAATGTGATAAATTTAAATCCACCATGAGCTTGTTCAGCATAACTCTGTAGTCCCTTACTAAATCAAATATTTCATTAAAACTCAAAATCAATTAAACAAGTCAAAGTTTAATCAATCAATAAACTTATTATCTGCTATAAATTACATCTTTACCACACACACTTCACTGGATTTTCATGCTATATCTTTTATCACTTTCATCATAAATACATTAACAGTCATTAGAATTTTCCCTTCAAATTCCTCTAACTGGCCCTCAAATAATCCAGACACTAGATCTACTCCACCACAAAATGCTTTCAGTCAACCAGAGAGACATTAGATCTCACCTTTTCCACAGGTTTAATTCATGCTCTCCTAACACTGAACTAGAACCATCATATCTATCCCTGATGGCCAAAGATTAACACTTCCTATTTATTGTCAACTATAACATGAGGGGTAACAGTGATTAAGACTGGGATCAGAAAGCCTGGATTCAAGTTCCAGTCTATCAACAACTTCCTAACAGTGGGAAATCCACTTAAACATCTGAGTCTGTTCTACCTATCTAATGGGGATTATGTTACTACTTCCCTTTGAGTGTTACTGTCCAGTTAAGATGTTTGAAAGTATTTTATAAAGTCCCTGCAAAACAGAATTTATCATTATTAATTCTAATAAACTTATTTGAGTATATCGTAAACTTTCCAAATACTTTGAAAGTTTCAAAAGCTAGGGATGAATAAGAGAATCTCATACTCAAAATCATTCACCAGTAACCGGAATAGTCTTGAACCTCTTATTTTGATTCTTCAAAAACACTATTCTAGGAACTCCTCAATCACAAATTCCGCAAGTAACAGATCATTTTAAACTCAGATGTCAGTCCTGCTCTCCAAACTATTTTATCCACCTTGCTAAAGTCAGTATCACTTTAGGCAAACCAAACTATAAACTTGTATCCTGTATTTCCCCCTCAAAGTATCTGCCAACTCCTGTTCAAACATACTTAATAATAGCACAATGTGGATGAAAAGCCTTAATTTTAAAACAAGCTTCAATAATTCACATATGAAAATATATGTTCTTTGCAATTTTGCTATCACAATATTCCTATTTATAGGGGGCTTCCCTGGTAGCTCAGATGGTAAGGAATCTGTCTTCAATGCAGGAGACGTGGATTTGATCCCTGGGTCAGGAAGATCCCCTGAAGAAGGGAATGAACAGCTACCCACTCCAGTATTCTTGCCTGGAGAATTCCTTGGAAACCACAGTGCAGGCAAGAAACCCTGCATTAAAACATTCACACCATAATCTGACAAGCTGATTGTATTTATTTTATATTTATCACAGGAAATAATTTCTAATATATACATGTTTCTAAAAAGATGCATCATTAGTAGAAAACAAATCTTTCTTTTTAATTTTTTATTTTATACTGCAGTGGTGGCTCAGTATAGAATCTGCCTGCAATTCAGGAGATGTAGGTTTGATCCCTGGGCCAGGAAGACCTCTGGAGAAGGAAATGCTTACCCAATCCAGTATTCTTGCCTGGGGAATTCCATGGATAGAGAAGCCTGGCGGGCTACAGTCTATGGGGTCACAAACAGTCGGACATGACTGACAGACTAACACTTTCTTTCACTTTTCATAGCTAGTTAACAATGTTGTCATAGTTTCAGGTGGATAGCAAAGGGGTTCAGCCATATATACACATGTATCCATTCTCCCCCAAACTCCCCTCCCATAAAGGCTGCCACATAACATTGAGCAGAGTTCCCTGTGCTACACAGTAGGACCTTGTTGGTTATCCATTTAAATACAGCAGTGTGTACATGTCCAGCCCACACTCCCTAACTATCCCTTCCTCCATCCTCCCCCCACTAGTAATCATTAGTTCATTTTCTAAGTCTGTGAGTCTGTTAGAAAACAAAACTTTTAGTGTCAACTTTATACCTGTTTCAGAAGAGTTCATCCATCTTATGCACTGAAGACTGCTCTGAGCTACAAGTGTCCAGTTTTAACATCTTACCTGCTGAAGGTGTTGCTCTTATTACTTCAACTCCTATTGGGAGATCAAGAGGTTGGCTATATACCAATCTAGAACTCAGAATCAGTTTACTAGCAGTTTGAAGGTTGGCAATTGATGAGGAATGTGACATGGGGCTCACGCTAGGAGAGGTTTCTGGAGAAGAGTCTACATGCTTCTGTCCAGGGACTGAAAGTAGACCCTCTGATGAAACACGTTCCGAAGCTTTAGCTTTGAAAACAAATGATGAAATACATTACTATCATCACTGTGTACATGAACTAGAACAATACTTTGTTATAATATAAGAAATACAGTTTCTTCAAAGTGTTCTGGAGACAAGATCAAGTTTAAAATTTTCCTTGAGAGAATTTTCTTAAACTATTTTACCCTTTCTTAGCATCATCAATTATATCACAGGGATACTATCAGTGAAGCACAACATGTACGATATAGGGGAAAAAAACTTAAGTTCCCTAGTTTCACTGTTTTCAATCTTGAAAACACATCAAAAACTTGAGGAAGTTTTAACATGAAGATTCTCAGGCCTAAACATAGAAACACTGAGTCAGTTGTTCTGGAGTAGATTCCAGAAATCTGCATTAACAAGCAGCCGAGGTGTTCTGAAAGAGATAGGTCATAAATCAAATTGACAAATAACAAGATACTGACTCACTTAAGAGATGAAGAAATTTAAACTTAGAAAGCTTAATGATTTTCCTAAGCTCCTATAATTAGCTAGAGGCAAAGAAGACTCTAAAATACCAGCCTATCAACTATCAAATGCTGAAACAATAAATATGATTTCAAGAACATAAGAAACTTCAGACAAACTTCAGACAGTACTAGTTGAATGGCTTTGTAAGCACAGTGATCTTGATCTTTGTTTAAAAAGTTTCCCGCTTTCAAATTTAGGTAAAGTGAAAAATCTCTAAGCAGATTTAGTTATTTGTGCTTCTGCGACATGTATTTATTATATTTGTATGTTCATCTCACCCTGTGTGCCTATCTCTAGAAAATACTATATTTTCTGGTAGGTTAAGAATTCTCTTCCTTGAGGGTATTATGTAAGTGAAATAAGTCAGATGGAAAAACACAAATATCATATGGTTTCACTCATATGTGGAATATTTTTAAGTAATAAATGAACAAACAAAATAAAGACTAACAAAGAAACAGAGAAAAGACTGGTAGTCACCAGAGGGGAAAGAGGGTGTGTGGGGGGCGGAGGGGGGCAGGTGTGAAACGGGTAAAGGGAGTCAACTCTATGGTGACAGGTGGAAACCAGACTTTTGGTGGTGAGCAAACTATAGTGTATATAGAAGTCAAATTAACTGTTGTACACATGAAACTCATATAATGCTATCAACCTCAATTAAAAAAAAAGAAATAAAATTCTCTTCCTGACAAGAATTTAGATCCTTCTACTTCTGCATTTCTGTGAAACAACACATTATGCCAAGAATTAACTCCAAAGGCTTTGAAAAGATTTGGGCGTTCCTCCTACCACAAGAGGATAAGGCTCAACCAGGCATGGGTAAAGGTTCTACTGAATCATTTGGCTTTTTCAATGCCAGTTCAGGGCCCAGTTAGAACTGCTGTTTACATAGTTACATGAGCAACTGAACTGAANAAAGGCTTTGAAAAGATTTGGGCGTTCCTCCTACCACAAGAGGATAAGGCTCAACCAGGCATGGGTAAAGGTTCTACTGAATCATTTGGCTTTTTCAATGCCAGTTCAGGGCCCAGTTAGAACTGCTGTTTACATAGTTACATGAGCAACTGAACTGAACTGAATGATGATGTTGATTACCAAGGGTCAAAAAAATATACACTAGTATTTTTCTGTAATGTTTAGTATGTATAAAATCATTAAAATTATATAATCATCAATTTTCAAAACTCTCAAAAATTTTAGATTAATCAATTTAAGGCAGATTCAGTTTGATAAGGCTAACCATGCAATTATTCATTTAAATTCTCTCTCAGGAAGATAAAGTTTGTTTTAAAAAGAAAGATTCATAATCAATTTCTGTACTTCATATTACACATCTTCTGGTTTACAAAAACATCAATAAGAATATGAATTGCAAAAGTGTGGCTGAAATTTTTTTTTAAATCACTGCTGCATTTCCTAATATTCCACAAAATCAGTTCCCTTCTGAACTTCAGAATCACATTTTTCTAAACAGCAAATCTGCTTCTTTTACAGATGCTATAGCCAATGCGCACAGTATCAGATGACTGTATATTAACCAACAAAAAAATATAATATTAATTTTACGGGCAAAACTGACTTATAGAGACATGGTATCTAGAAGAGAGTCATAACAGACCTTAGTACATACTAATTAAAAATCAATCAAATTTATTAATTTAATATGTCTAATGTACCCATTTGGTTTGTTTTTAGATTAACCTGTTTCATTAACAATTTATGGCCTTATAATTAAAAGTTTGGCATATACATACTTCAACTCAGCAATTCAATTTATAGTTCACTGGATCATCATTTTAAAGAGTTAATCAACCTAAAGCATGTCCAGTGAAAATGAATGTATCTCACATTATCTCTACATAAAATTGTTATATAATTACTTACCTAAACACGCCTGTATGGATTTAAGATGAAGGTGCCACATGTGGAGAATAGAGCAATTATTGCTGTCCTTTTCAATTACTACTAGAAAGAACTTTTCTGAAAATGGTGGTGGCCGATATCCTATTGTTAAAGGAAAAGAAATATTTAAGTTAACATGTTTCTATAGGCAACCCACTCCAGTACCCTTGCCTGGAAAATCTCATGGACAGAGGAGCCTGGTAGGCTACAGTCCATAGGGTCACAAAGAGTCGGACACGACTGAGTGACTTCACATGTTCACATGTTTCTACAGGGTTAAGAGAAAGACATTTGTTTAAACAAAATCTCTTGGTATGTATAGAAGCTGGAAGGAAAAGGAAGAAAAGATGTTTAGAAACAGTTTTATATCTTTTGTGCTAAAAGTTAAGTGGCTATCAAAGACTAATGGGGCTATGTCATTAGCCAACATGAATGGATGCCTACTGATCAAAGATGGGACCATATGAGCAACAAAGAATAAAAATGAACACAACTTATTAAAACACATTCATAAAAATACCAAAAATGAGAGGGCACTTAACAATAAGTGAAGAAAGGAAGAACAAGAAGGACCAAAAGGAAGAGAGAGAAAGCAAGAGGGAGAGAGGGAGCAAGTCAGCCTCAGTGGATGCCCCTGGAAGTAACTGGGGCACTAACTCCTAAAATGGAAAACTGGAAATTAAATGCAAAGAATGAAGTAAACATATATTCTGCTTTTTCTATACGTAAGATAGCATTTTTAAAAAATTGACAGTCATGGATGGAGGGCTGATTGTGGTGGTACAGAAGAGACTTTTTAGAAATTTTACATTTTATGAAAAGATTATTTGTGAACATAATTTTTCCTGTTGACAATTACATTTTTCATATAGGATAATGAGATCTACAAAGGGCAGCAAAAACTTTCTTGAAAAATGTAAACCTGTACATTATATGAAGTTATGGGTGTGAGACTTTTGAAAACTGTAAAGCACCACAGAATTAAAGAAAAATGAAAACTCATAATGGCAACTCATTGGCAAGGAGCACTGCTAAAATGCAAATTGTGGCCTCTGAATACCATGCTCCATGGGAAGGAACAATTTGGGGGTCAGAGGTGACTCCATTCTTGCAAAGACTATTTACAAGAGAAGCCTGGTATATCTTGCTGTGCCTGAAAGAAACCAAATTATCAAAACTAATGGGGTTGTGTCAAAAGGATTCAGGACCAATTGAAAGTATTTTCACCAGTCTAATACAGGACAATGTGAACATTAAACTTATGATTGCACTGACTGAAATATTTTAAGTATATAAAAATTAATAATTGATATATCTTTGTATGCATATTATTCAATAAAGAGTTTTTCTAAAATGGGTTCATAATGACACACAAAATAAAAAGAAAGACAACAACATTCATCCATAACCACCAGCAGGAACCTGGGAACTAACTCCTTTGAAATCATCAATTAAAGAGAAAGAACTAAGCACTTACTCTGCCTTTTCTAAAAAGAACTCTATTTCAAGACAGCCAAAAAGCTCTCATGGATAAGGAAAAGCTTTTCCTTACAAATGCTTTCTAGCTAATAAATAAATGAGAATTGATAAAACCAGAAAATCATACTTGAACAATCCTTAATGAAATAATTGACTGAAAAGCAACAATATCAATGGAAGAAACCATGAGATAATAGATTGCTGGCATATTTTACACTGGCGCCAACAGGTGAATTTTCTGAATCTTAGCATCACTAAAAATGAGACATCCTAACATTATGTTCTTTCTTATGTCCTTCTGTGATGGACATAAGAGCTCATTTGCACTTCACAGGAAAAAATTTTAAATGACATCCACAAGTAACTGGTCAGAAAAACTGCTATAAAATAACTTTCTCTAAAACAAATTAGTGGCATGATAAGAGTAGGGGATTACTTTAGCTTAAAAGACTCCTAGAAATGAAACACTATGTGTGGACTCTATATGGATATGGATCCAAACAAATTAAGAACCGAAAATGCTGGGCTCCCCTGGTGGCTTGGTGGTAAAGAATCTGTCTGCCAGTGCAAGAGACACGGGTTTCATCCCTGATCTGGGAAGAACCCAAATGCCATGGGCAACTAAGCCTATGCACCGCAACTACTGAGCCGGTGCTCTAAAGCCCGGGAACTGTACTACTGAGCCTCTGTGCCTCAACTACTAAAGCCTGTGCTCTGCAACAAGATAAGCCACCACACTGAGAAGCCCATGTACCACTAGAGAATAGCCCCCACATGCCACACCTAGAGAAAAGCCCATGCAGCAACAAAGGCCTAGCATAGCCAAAAACAAAACACTTAACAGTGTATGAAATGCAGCAGGGAAAGGGAAGAGGCGAAACACACACTTCAGCTATAAAATCAAGAATATTGAGGAAACTGTACAAAAACAAAAGGAGACATATGTATACCTACGGCTGATTCATGCTGATGTTTGAGCTAGCCTCACAGAGTACAGGAACTCATTCTGATTTTCCACTAAAGGAAATGAAATTAACCATACAAATTCAGTAGAAATGTCTTCCTTTAAAGTCTTTACATAATTCTGTGATAAAAGCTATATTCAGAAAATAAAGTATGACCTTCTAATACTTACAAGCTATAACCAGATAAAGTATCTGGAAATTCTTTGAAAATTAAAAACTATTCATCACAAAAAATGAATTCTTAAAGTAGGACATATCTTTCCTACCTTTAAACAGAAAGTATTCTACTCAGTATGGCTATTTTCAAATTTCACTTTCAAATAGAACATGAATGTTTTATAATTACAAAGTTGTAATCTCTAAAAGGAATATTTTAAGCTAAATAATAAAAGTTTAAACTAAACAGCATATGGCTTACATTTGTACATTTTATTTTTAATTGGAGGTTAATTTCTTTACAATATTTGATGGTGTTTGCCATACATCAACATGAATCAGCCATAGATATACATATGTCCCCTCCCTCTTAAACCTCCCTCCCCATCCCACTGAATGGCCTTAGGAGAACTACTTTCTCTCAAAAAGAAAGAAATACAACCCTTCAGAAAGGAAATCTATGAGACAGCACCTTTAAAGCTCAGAGTACCCGAGTTTCCTGGTATACCATACAACATAATATCTTCCTTCTACAGTCATCAATAATCTTTAGTAAACTTATACTACAATTAATTGGCTTCCTTAAGACACCACAGGGATACCTACTACCAATCAAAATAATTTAACTGTAGTGTTATAACAATCAAGGTTAAGTTTTTAAACAATTAACTAGATTCCATAAATAACATTTATTGGCAAAAGGCTATGTCACCAGTGAAAGTATCTTTCAAAATATAATTTTTAGGGAGGTTGGGGGAGAATGGGTACATGTATGTGTATGGCTGAGTCCCTTTGCTGGCCACCTGAAACTATCACAGCATTATTAATCAGTTACATCCCAATACAAAATTAAAAGTTTAATTAAAAAATAAATATATCTAATTTTTACCCACATATGTTCTTTATCCAGAAAAAAACAATAATGACAGAACTGGTATACCTGTCAAAAATCATGAGCGATGACTTTTGATAAAAGACCTACACTCAGTGAAAGTTTAGAGTTTTTTTAAGATTAAGGTATCAAACCCAAGACTATTTTTTAAAAGTACCTTGGGATGGTTGAAAAAATATTTCTGTTTCCTTTTTTTCCATATCTTCCTTATGTGGTTTATATCCTCTGATGAAGTCTTCTTGGAACACATGAAGCAACTGTGTATTTGAGCCACACTATAAATATGAAAAAAAGTAAAGTTTTATCTTTGCAATTCTGTATCTTCCACTCACTACTTCTCCAAGAACCCTAATGTAGAAGAAATAAATCCAACAATTTCTATTCTTTATAGAATAACTAAGTATAGTGGGAAAAAACAAGAGAAAAAATCATTAGATAAATTACTTTCAAATATTCTATAGTCAATAGCAGAACTGTGAAACTAATAAAAAGAAATCAATAGGTTTGCATCTTGGAAAAAAAAATATTGCCAAAAAACAAGTTAAAAAAAAAAAAAAAACAGGTTTCAAGACCAGATGGAGAAGGCCATGCAGACCATATTAAACACACTACTACAGGTTCCTTTTTCTTATTCCATTTGAGAACCAGAAAAAGGAAACCCAGAAAATTCCTCAAAGTACTTCCAAAAAAATCTGTCTTGTAGGAATTATGAAGGATCCCATAACAGCCAGTGGGAATGACACATCTGTGAAAAAATGTATCTACATTTAAGTAAGTAGGATTTCTAAAAGAATCGATGAAACATCACAATCAGCTGATGCTACATAATCATGTGGGACCACACAGAGAAGAATAGTAAAGATGATCACAAATAGCTACTTAGAATCACAAAAGTAAGCAGAAATTCAAAAAAAGACTAAATCCAAACAAAAACTTATTGTGGAAGTAAGTCAAGACAATTAATTAGAGGGTTGTCCCATGGATTTCAAGGAAGGGAAGCAACTGTGATAATCCTGGCACTCAACCTTAGGGTATAAAGCAAACCAGCCTCCTTTCATAGTAGAGGAAATGAAAGGACTATTGATCAGATTGACCAACAAATTTTTAATGAAAATTATAAGGTATTTTTATGTCTCTCTATATAGAAACACTTAAAAAAAAAAATCCCTTCACAGTCAAAGCATAAACAGTCATCTCCTCCAGGGAAGAAGAATGTTGCTGTTGTTTAGTTGCTAAGTTGTATCCAACCTTCTGCAACCCCATGGACTGTACCCTGCCAGGCACCTCTGTCCATGAGTAAGTAGGTTGCCATTTCCTTCTCCAGGGGATCTTCCCAACCCAGAGACTGACTAGAAGGCAGATTCTTTACCACTGAGCCACCAGGGATGCCCAAATGTGAGGAAAGGGAAGGGTGACGCCTTTATGGATACAGAAATAATACAGCACACTGGAAACAAACGTAGAATGAGTTTTAAAGTTTGTAATTTGTAAGCATAAGCTATTTGTCAGTGCCTGCAGTTTACCAGCCCTTGTGATAAAGATAGCCACAAATGGAAAGGGGAAAAAATCTTCAGTAAGAATGAAGTAAAAATCAAAATGCTAACTGAAAAAGGTCTGTAATAATATACCATAGTGAAGAGTAGAGAAGGGGGTACGCTGGGGAAATGAATTTAACAGCCAGTTCACTAAAAATTAAGACATTTATGGGAATGAAGCTAATACACTCTTATCCTATATCCCTATAGAGTAAAAAAAGGAAATTATAGGTTAAGGGTTTCCTGAAATTAGTAACGTCTGGTAGCCACATTTCTGTTGCCAAGAGCTGATGCGGGCATTTCTCTACAGTGGTGGAAACTTTTCCTGACATAATGTGCAAGGACTATGAAAAAATAATGACCTAACTCTGTATTTGTTTTTAAATATGGTCAGCTCTTTCTTCATTTCCTTGTTTGAAAATTGTTGGCAACTTCCTCACCAAAGTAGCCTTTTTTCATATTTGGAATAAATATACTACTCTATCCCCTTCAGTCCATAAACATGACCCTGTAGAAACAAATATCCTGAGGGCTATGATGGGATTTACAAACTCCCCATAGACAAAAGCATTCTCCTTCTTTCCTAAGTCAACTAAGGAAGAACAGTGCGCACATCAAAGAACTGTGATTAGAGAGTAAATGCATGCTTTGATCCTACTTCTATCTTCATTTTAATGGATCTCATAAAAAATATATAATACTCAGCCTAACAAGCCAAACGCTCCAAAGGCATCTACTGAGCTGAAGTAAGTAATAACATATATGGAATTTAGAAAGATGGTAACAATAACCCTGTATGTGAGACAGCAAAAGAGACACGGATGTATAGAACAGTCTTTTGGACTCTGTGAGAGAGGGAGAGGGTGGGATGATTTGGGAGAATGGCATTGAAACATGTGTAATATCATAAATGAAACGAATCGTCAGTCCAGGTTCGATGCATGATACTGGATGCTTGGGGTGGTGCACTGAGACGACCCAGAGGGATGGTACAGGGAGGGAGAAGGGAGGAGGGTTCAGGATGGGGAACACGTGTATACCTGTGGTGGATTCATGTTGATGTATGGCAAAACCAATACAATATTGTAAAGTAATTAACCTCCAATTAAAATAAATAAAATTTATGTTAAAAAAAAGAAAAACCACAAACTGAGCCTCTATGCAGCTGGACTGTACATAAATCATTATAAATTTTCACTAAATCAAAAGAAGTTGGCTATATTTAGTATCAAACAACAGATTACTCTCTGAATGAAATACAGTTGACCTCTGAACAACATGTAAGAATGATATACGTCACTTCGGTGGGAATTTTTTCAATAGTAAATATTACAGTACTACATGATCTGCAGCTAGTTGGATATACAGATGCAGAACTGAGCACGTGGAGAGCCAACTGTTAAGTTATAAGTGAATTTTCTATAGTGAGAAGGGTCAGTGCCCCTAATTCCCACGTTCAAGGTTCCACTGTGTATCATATGCCTGTAAAGCACTCTGGGATAAAGCAAGTTAATATCACCAATTCATAAACACGTTTTTACTTGGTTGGTTATTGCATCAAGTTCAATAATACAGCCAGGTCGAGCAGTTGACTGTTGGCTCACAATATTAAACACTTCTCCAATAAGTTTCTGTTAAAAAAAGAAAAAAGAAAAGGTTCATAGTCAACAATATATCTACTGTCAGTATGACACAGCATCTTGAATATTTAAGGCTCTTCTAAATATTCACTGATTTGCAATGGCAATTCACAAATTCAAAGAAATATTTCAACTTTTTATACTCACTCTCATTTTTAAATTTAACTAAGCAGAAAACCTATAGTGATTACATAAGCAGTATACAATTTCCAGACATCTAGTTCTTCGAACATGTCTTCATTTAGCAACCTTAATGCTCCAACACGGACCTGGCTGAGGACATGGCCCTATGCCTATGTGGATGGCTGGAGATCTACAATGCTATTTAAAAATACAATCTTGCTAGGGCTCAACGATACAGGCAAAGGATGAGAAGAAGTGGGACTCTGTGACTTGGGATGGAGATGTGTAAACAGAGGAAGCCTAACTCTGGATCCCGAAACCACAAAATCTTTCTGCTAAAAAATAAAATCAATAAATAAAACGCAGTCTTCCTTCCTTCTCCTTCCAAGTAGCCCTCTCTTGCACAGAAATCTTTCAGTTACTTCACCTGAAGCAATTATTTCTCATGGAGATGCCCATTCTCCTCAGTACTACCTCCACTCTTACTGCCTTCAGAGCACTCAGAGCAGTAAGATCCCAGCTTAGCCCAGTGTGTAAACACAAGGTTAGCGATGGGAAAGTAGCAATTTACACTGGAGTTGTAGGACCCTTCCAATTTATATCAGCAGAATTCCAGAGGGCATGCATGGGAACAGATTCTAGGGTTATTAGACAAAGACAAAATAAGTGCTTGGGTAGGGATGAATTTATTGTTATGGGTACATTCACCCAAGATTCAGGATTTTAAATGTTAATTCATACACCTAGAAGTGCTGCCAACAGTCTGCTGGGTTTGTCCATTTGAAACCTGGACTCAACTGTGACCTACAATTAGTGAGGTTAGAACACCAGAATTTCTCTAACACACCATGAATCTTTGCTCCTTAAAGTGTGGTCACTGGAGCAGCAGCTTTTTTACAAATGCAGTCTTAGACTCCAAAGCTAATATATGTGTATTTTAATAAGCTCTCCAGATGATTCATGGGCATGCTGAAGTTTAAGAAGTACTGTTGCAGATCAATGGTTTTCAGCCTTGAACTATGGTTCAACTATGAACAATGGTTCTCAGCACAATGAACTAATAATCTCTGGTGCTTAGGTCCCACTTGTAGATACTGACTTATTGGTTCTTGGGTATAATCTGATCATCAGGCATTTTACAAGCTCTTCAGCTACATCCAACATATAGCCATGGTTGAGATCCCCTTACAGGAATATCTATCTGCCAGCACTATAACTAACAAACAACTGAATGCCTTGTTCAACACTACAGGATCCCACTCAATGTCACCTTCAATTTTAAGGGGGCATCAAAAGCTCAAAAATCAAGATAAATAAATTCTTAATGCAATATTTTTAAATAAAAATACAGTAAATAATAATGAAGAAAAAGTAGCAAATGTTTTAATACAGGATCCAACAGTGTCTTGATGAGCCACACTGGAGCCCAAGACAAAAGCAAAACTGCACAGACATGTTTTCATACATATTTTTAAGGTTAATTTTCTTCAGATCATTAAAGTGGATGAAAAACATAAAAAAAAGAAAGGTAGTATATTGAAACTCACAAAATCATTTTAAATTTATTTTTACTAAAAATAATTTAACTTCAGCTTACCAAAACTCCTTTTTGCAGAGCAACATTGTGACTGAATTTGTTTTTAAGTTCCCAAGTCCACTTCTAAGTATGGATAAGACTGCACTAAGCAAAATTTGTGAATTGGTTCTAGAAAATCCAAATACAATGCTGACTTTATATTACAAATTACTGACACTGCATGTCACTTAAAACTATTTCAGATGAAATTTCTATAAGACTTAAATTATCAAAATATTTAAAAACCAAGTCAGTGGTTGGTTTTTGTAAACAAGATTATCCATATAACATTATTTTTCTCCAGTGAGCAATTCTAAATCTAAAGCATTTCAGTTAATTTTTCATATCTTCATTTTGAACATGAAATTAGTGTGCTGCAGTAGTCAGAATAATGGCCCCAAAAGGTATCTACATTCTAATTCTTAGGACTTATGAATATGTTACTTTACATGGCAAAAAAAAAAATGTACATATGTGATTAAAGATCTTGATATGAAGAGGTTATCCTGTATTATGTCCAATATAATCTTTATAAAAAGAGAGAAAATATGGGTTGATTTGGAGNGGCCTGGTGTGCTGCGATTCATGGGGTCGCGAAGAGTCGGACACAACTGAGCGACTGAACTGAACTGAATTGATTAGTAGCAGCAGCCCCAGGCATGGCCTAGGGTATTTATCACAGGCTATCATGGATCACATTGCCACAATACCACTCAGTAACCTCGTGATGTGGACTTTCCAGAGAAACTTCTCTTGGGTCCCAGGATCTAGAAAAATTGGGATGGTCCTAAAGAAATATTCTTTATCTTATTGTTATTATTTTTTTCCCCCAAATCACATTTCTCTCTTTGCCTTAGCGTCCCAGATGCTCAGAACTTGAGTGAGTGCCTATCTTTACCAAACAAGTGAGAACTTAGGGTGTATCTTTTTGTATGTTCACGTTCCTTCTGGCCTCAACAAAGTAGTCATTGTATTTCTCCTTCAACCTTATTTACCTTTTAAATTAAATCTCATTTTGTTACAGTGAATTTTCATTAGGTACTTCAAATCATTTTTGCAACAAGGTAGAGTATGATCATCGGAGAAGGCAATGGCACCCCACTCTAGTACTCTTGCCTGGAAAATCCCATGGACAGAGGACCCTGGAAGGCTGCAGTGCATGGGGTCACTGAGGGTCAGNTCATTAGGTACTTCAAATCATTTTTGCAACAAGGTAGAGTATGATCATCGGAGAAGGCAATGGCACCCCACTCTAGTACTCTTGCCTGGAAAATCCCATGGACAGAGGACCCTGGAAGGCTGCAGTGCATGGGGTCACTGAGGGTCAGACACGACTGAGCGACGTCACTTTCACGCATTGGAGAAGGAAATGGCAACCCACTCCAGTGTTCTTGCCTGGAGAATCCCAGGGATGGTGGAGCCTGGTGGGTTGCCATCTATGAAGTTGCACACAGACACGACTGAAGTGAGTTAGCAGCAGCTGAGGCAGAGTGTGATCATACCCTACTTCAGGAAGGAGGGACCAGGCCCCGCTCCCAAATCTTTGATGACTTTGAGTAGGCCTCACGTAGGGGTGGGTGGGTGTGGGTGTGGGTGTGTTGCTCAGTTGTGTCTGACTCTTTGCAACCCCATGGACTGTAGCCNCAGCCCGGACTTCCACATAAGGCTACCTCGGCACACAGCTCGGACCTTGGAACAGGACGACCGTGGCACACAGCCCGGACCTTGGCACAGAGGGAGCGCGGCACAGAGCCCGGAACTCGTTGCAAACTGAGGGCGGAACGCAGCCTGGACCTCGGCACAGGGCAACTGCAGCACGCATCCCGAACAACAGTGAAGAGTGACAGAGGCTCACAGCATGGACCTCGTTGTAGGGAGACCTTGGCGCACAGCACCGACCTCGGGAGATGGCGACCATGGCACACAGTCCAGACATCAGATCAGGGCAACTGCGGCACACACCCTGGACCTCGGTGCGAGGCTATGACAGCACACAGCCCGAACCTTGGCGCAAGATTAACATGGCACACAGCCCGAACCTCAGCGCAGTGCGACCACGGCAAATAGCCCGGTCCTCAATGAAGGGTGACCGCAACACAAAGCCCGGTCCTTGGCACAAGGCTACCATGGCACACAGCCAGGAACTCGGTTCAAGGTTGCCATGGCACACAGACCAGACCTCGACGCAGGGCGACTCTGGCACACAGGACGTACCTCAGCGCAGGGTGTCTGCGGAACACTGGCCGGACATCTGCTCAGGGTGACCGCGGCTCACAGACCGGAACTCAGCCCAGGGGAACCTTGGAACACAGCCGGGACCTCTGGAGAATTCTACCGTGGCACACAGGCCAGAACTTGGCAAATAGGAACTGCGGCACAGAGCCGGGAACAGGTCGCAAGCCGAGGGCAGAATACATGCCGGACCTGGGCAAAGGGCGATTGCGGCATGCAGCCCGGATCTGGGGAGTTGGCGACTGCAGCACACAGCCCAAATCTCAGTGCAGCACTACCGCAGCACACAGCATGGAACTCGTCACTAGCCAACCGCGGAACACAGCCCGGACTTCGGCGCAGGGTTACCGTGGTACACAGGACGGACTTCGATTCAGGGCAACAGCGGCACACATCCCAAACCTCAGTGAAGTGCAAGCGCGGCACACATCCCGGACCTTAAGGCAAGGCGACCATGGAACACAGCATGGATGTTGGCAGATGTTCACTGTGGCACACACCCAGGATCTCGTAGCAGTGTGACCACGGTACACAGGTCGGACCTCAGCTCAGGTCGACCACGGCACACAGCCAGGACCTCAAGGCAGGGCAAACGGGGCACACAGCCCGAACCTCAGTGAAGGGTGACCGCAGCACACAGCCCAGAAACCTGTGCAGGGCGGCCGTGGCACAGGGCTCGAAACACATCGCTAGCCAACCCCGAATACAGCCCGGACCTCGGCACAGGGCGACCGAGGCAAACAGGCCATACCACGACGCAAGGCGACTGCGGCACCCAACCCAGAACTCGACGCAGGGTGACGGCAGCACACAGCCCGAAATTCAGTGAAGGGCGACTGTGGCACACAGCTCGGAAATCGNCGTCAGTCCAGGTTCGATGCATGATACTGGATGCTTGGGGTGGTGCACTGAGACGACCCAGAGGGATGGTACAGGGAGGGAGGAGGGAGGAGGGTTCAGGATGGGGAACACGTGTATACCTGTGGTGGATTCATGTTGATGTATGGCAAAACCAATACAATATTGTAAAGTAATTAACCTCCAATTAAAATAAATAAAATTTATGTTAAAAAAAAGAAAAACCACAAACTGAGCCTCTATGCAGCTGGACTGTACATAAATCATTATAAATTTTCACTAAATCAAAAGAAGTTGGCTATATTTAGTATCAAACAACAGATTACTCTCTGAATGAAATACAGTTGACCTCTGAACAACATGTAAGAATGATATACGTCACTTCGGTGGGAATTTTTTCAATAGTAAATATTACAGTACTACATGATCTGCAGCTAGTTGGATATACAGATGCAGAACTGAGCACGTGGAGAGCCAACTGTTAAGTTATAAGTGAATTTTCTATAGTGAGAAGGGTCAGTGCCCCTAATTCCCACGTTCAAGGTTCCACTGTGTATCATATGCCTGTAAAGCACTCTGGGATAAAGCAAGTTAATATCACCAATTCATAAACACGTTTTTACTTGGTTGGTTATTGCATCAAGTTCAATAATACAGCCAGGTCGAGCAGTTGACTGTTGGCTCACAATATTAAACACTTCTCCAATAAGTTTCTGTTAAAAAAAGAAAAAAGAAAAGGTTCATAGTCAACAATATATCTACTGTCAGTATGACACAGCATCTTGAATATTTAAGGCTCTTCTAAATATTCACTGATTTGCAATGGCAATTCACAAATTCAAAGAAATATTTCAACTTTTTATACTCACTCTCATTTTTAAATTTAACTAAGCAGAAAACCTATAGTGATTACATAAGCAGTATACAATTTCCAGACATCTAGTTCTTCGAACATGTCTTCATTTAGCAACCTTAATGCTCCAACACGGACCTGGCTGAGGACATGGCCCTATGCCTATGTGGATGGCTGGAGATCTACAATGCTATTTAAAAATACAATCTTGCTAGGGCTCAACGATACAGGCAAAGGATGAGAAGAAGTGGGACTCTGTGACTTGGGATGGAGATGTGTAAACAGAGGAAGCCTAACTCTGGATCCCGAAACCACAAAATCTTTCTGCTAAAAAATAAAATCAATAAATAAAACGCAGTCTTCCTTCCTTCTCCTTCCAAGTAGCCCTCTCTTGCACAGAAATCTTTCAGTTACTTCACCTGAAGCAATTATTTCTCATGGAGATGCCCATTCTCCTCAGTACTACCTCCACTCTTACTGCCTTCAGAGCACTCAGAGCAGTAAGATCCCAGCTTAGCCCAGTGTGTAAACACAAGGTTAGCGATGGGAAAGTAGCAATTTACACTGGAGTTGTAGGACCCTTCCAATTTATATCAGCAGAATTCCAGAGGGCATGCATGGGAACAGATTCTAGGGTTATTAGACAAAGACAAAATAAGTGCTTGGGTAGGGATGAATTTATTGTTATGGGTACATTCACCCAAGATTCAGGATTTTAAATGTTAATTCATACACCTAGAAGTGCTGCCAACAGTCTGCTGGGTTTGTCCATTTGAAACCTGGACTCAACTGTGACCTACAATTAGTGAGGTTAGAACACCAGAATTTCTCTAACACACCATGAATCTTTGCTCCTTAAAGTGTGGTCACTGGAGCAGCAGCTTTTTTACAAATGCAGTCTTAGACTCCAAAGCTAATATATGTGTATTTTAATAAGCTCTCCAGATGATTCATGGGCATGCTGAAGTTTAAGAAGTACTGTTGCAGATCAATGGTTTTCAGCCTTGAACTATGGTTCAACTATGAACAATGGTTCTCAGCACAATGAACTAATAATCTCTGGTGCTTAGGTCCCACTTGTAGATACTGACTTATTGGTTCTTGGGTATAATCTGATCATCAGGCATTTTACAAGCTCTTCAGCTACATCCAACATATAGCCATGGTTGAGATCCCCTTACAGGAATATCTATCTGCCAGCACTATAACTAACAAACAACTGAATGCCTTGTTCAACACTACAGGATCCCACTCAATGTCACCTTCAATTTTAAGGGGGCATCAAAAGCTCAAAAATCAAGATAAATAAATTCTTAATGCAATATTTTTAAATAAAAATACAGTAAATAATAATGAAGAAAAAGTAGCAAATGTTTTAATACAGGATCCAACAGTGTCTTGATGAGCCACACTGGAGCCCAAGACAAAAGCAAAACTGCACAGACATGTTTTCATACATATTTTTAAGGTTAATTTTCTTCAGATCATTAAAGTGGATGAAAAACATAAAAAAAAGAAAGGTAGTATATTGAAACTCACAAAATCATTTTAAATTTATTTTTACTAAAAATAATTTAACTTCAGCTTACCAAAACTCCTTTTTGCAGAGCAACATTGTGACTGAATTTGTTTTTAAGTTCCCAAGTCCACTTCTAAGTATGGATAAGACTGCACTAAGCAAAATTTGTGAATTGGTTCTAGAAAATCCAAATACAATGCTGACTTTATATTACAAATTACTGACACTGCATGTCACTTAAAACTATTTCAGATGAAATTTCTATAAGACTTAAATTATCAAAATATTTAAAAACCAAGTCAGTGGTTAGTTTTTGTAAACAAGATTATCCATATAACATTATTTTTCTCCAGTGAGCAATTCTAAATCTAAAGCATTTCAGTTAATTTTTCATATCTTCATTTTGAACATGAAATTAGTGTGCTGCAGTAGTCAGAATAATGGCCCCAAAAGGTATCTACATTCTAATTCTTAGGACTTATGAATATGTTACTTTACATGGCAAAAAAAAAAATGTACATATGTGATTAAAGATCTTGATATGAAGAGGTTATCCTGTATTATGTCCAATATAATCTTTATAAAAAGAGAGAAAATATGGGTTGATTTGGAGAAAAAGATAGGACAAGAGAAGCAGACACCAGAAAGATAAAAGGATTTGAAAATATTATGTACTATGTTGCTATCTTCAAAAGGCAAGATGGGGAAGAAAGACAAGAAATACAGGTAGCCTGTGAAGCTGGAAAAGGTTAAAAAAAAAAAAACTCTCCCCTAGTGTCTCCAGAGAGACCATGGCTTGGCCAATACCTCTGACCTCAAAGATATAATATAATAAACGTGTTGTTTTAAGTCACCATGTTTGTGGAATTTTGTTACATCAGCAGTAGGAAACTAATACAGATATCCACCAACAATTTTTATCTGACATGTACTTTTTCAAGTAATAATTAATATCACATCTGATAATGTATTTCCAACTTTTTTCCATTCATTTCAGATTCATTTCACACGTCTTGCTAAAATTTTATACCTACAAAGCACACTTTCTTCTTTCCAAGTTTCTCCTTCTTACTCATTTTAAGTTACAACTCTCAACTGATATGAAACAGATTTATAAACAGAAAATTTCAAATAGAGAAAACTAGATAAGTGGATTTTTTTTTGCAACTTTGGAATGTGTTCTTTTTGTCTTTTGTTTTTTAATTTTGCCTGTGAGGGCTCTCTGTTGCAGCACTCAGGGGTTCCTCTTGTTGCAGAGCATGGCCTCTAGAGTGTGGGGTTTTGGTAGCTGTGGCACACCAGTTTAGTTGCCCCAGGGCATGTGGGATCTTCCTAGACCAGGGATTGAACCCATGTCCCCTGAATTGGTGGGTGGATTCTTAACCAATGGACCACCAGGCAAGTCCTGTCTCTGGGGTCTTCCGTTCAAGAATTTAGCTTATGAACTTAGAAAGGGTCAAAAATTTTCTACAATGAATAACTATTACCTTTTAACTTTAGAAAAATGAAAATGGAAGGTTTAAGAAAAAAAGTACATTTGTAACTGCACTGGAGCAGAAGACCAAGATAAATTTTAAAATTCCAAGAACATATTCATCTGCTCTAAATGAAATTTCTATTTTCCTGGAAAAATAATGCTGAGGTTATTGATACATTTTGCCAGCGAGAAGAATGAACCATAGAGTATGTTCTCTGAGAAATTAAGGGGATTGCCACAGCCAAAAGACAAAAAGCAGACAAATGTTATAATTTTCAAAAAGGAAAACAGCATACTTCTATAAGCTGGAATAAAGAGCCTGATGTCTATATAGTACATTTTAGTCATCAAAAGACATCAGGGTACACACAATCTACTATACATTAAAACAATCTCATACAAATCTGACTTCCTTTTTTGACTACAAGAGATTTGGCAGACAGGGTTTATTTTATTTGCATGACAAGCTGACTCACGCAAATACTTGGGATAAGCTGAAGAATTATTCTAGACAATAAAAAAATGGAGAAAGATTCCAAATGTATATTGCTAGGTCCTTTCTTCAGTCCAGTACATTTAACATTTCTGTAATAAAATTCAGAAATTACATCTGAATTTCATCTAATTGACTTAGATGAAAATGCATAACAACATTCACTGAACAGGCTGATGATGTAAGTCATACAGAAGTAACACTATTAACAGAATCTGGATTCAAAAAGATACTAAACATCTGTACCTTGAGTGAAATGTAATAGGGAACTAAGTCTATATTTGAGTCCCAAATTCAAATGCACAAATATAAGATGGCTTGCTAGCAAAAAAAAAAAAAAAGACTCTGATATTTAACTGAAAGCTCAATAGGAATTAATTACATACAAAGAATGCGGCATGACTGACAAGACATAATCTACTGAGAGAGGGCATAATACTGCTCTATTCTAGAGATCCTACAATTTCCAATGTATAAACAAACCGAAAGTTGCTCAGAACAGTAACCAGGGTCAAATACAAAGCAGTGAGATAAATTTATGGGTGGAGGAGCAGCAGGTCTGGCCTGAGGGAACAAATTTGGGGGTTACAAGATAGGTATCTGAGGTGATCTCTCACATAAGAAATGTTCTTTAGTCACTCAGTCGTGCCTGACTCTTTTGACATCCCATGGACTGTAGCCCACCAGGCTTCTCTGTCCGTGGGATTCCCCAGACAGGAATATTGGAGTGGGTTGCCATTTCCTTCTCCAGGGGATCGTCTTGATTAAGGAATTCACCCCATGTCTCCTGCACTGGCAGGCAGATTCTTTAACACTGAGCCACCTGAGAAGCCCATAAGAAATATTAGACTTATTCTAAATGAAACTACAGCTAACAAGTAGATTTTAAGGATTACAATTTTAATTTCAATATAACTATGATGGTAATTCAAAGACTGAATGTGCTGCATTTAGAGTGGAGTTTCCCTCCTCAGACGTTGGAAGACAAGCTGGCAGGAATATGGTAGAGAGAAACAAAGCATCAGACAGCTAGTTAGACTAGGGGAACTTCAAATCTTCCACCTACATAATTTTAAGATGCTACTTTTCTAGACTTTCTCTATGTCAACCTTGTGACTCCAATCAAATTATCACTGTTTTTGGAACAAGACTTAGTTAGACATGTACTTTCCTGTATCCACTTTCAGGCCATCCTCTCACTCAACAAAGACTAAGGATCTATCTTTCTAAATCTTATCCATTTATCAAAAATGAACTCAAATACTGTCCTTAATAAAAACTTCTATGGCTACCCTAATCTGATGTCTCTCGCCTCTGAATTATGAAATAGTGTTTGCCAATTGATTATGTATCACCTTCAGATACCTCTTCTGTCTTAAACTGTTATTTAAACTTTTAATAATTTCTCTCAACTAAATTTAAATCTCCTTAAAGGCAGACACTGTAGTCCCTATACATCTAGGGACACATGACAGGCATTCAAAACCAGTCACTGATTTTCAATATTGGGAGCATTTTTATTAGAACAGCTATTTTATAAAAAGCCATGTTTTCACAGCTAAATAGAAAATTCACCATTCAAATCTGAATATTAACTAACATGCATGACTTCCAGCTGAAATACAGAACGAGTAGAATGAGATACTGCCACCCACTGATAACATATTCTAACCACAGGAGTTTTTAAAATAATGACTCAAATTAAGAAAAGTTCAAATTTTCCCAACCTAAACATAGAGCTTGGTGAAGCTCCCTTAAAACCTTTCTTGAACAAAGAAAAATTAACAGAACCAAATGACAGAGTGAAAAGTATCAAGAAAAAAATATATTTTAGGAAAAAAATTCATATTTATTTCTTTAAATGTAAAATGGATGTGTGCTGTATAAACTGTAATTTTTTCCTGGACTACAGGGATTCTAGTTCCTCGACCAGGGATTGAATCTGGGCCACAGCACTGAAGGCATCATTAGATGGCAATTTTGACTCATTTACCTTGAAATACAAATTAAGGAAAAACAAACTAGTTACAGAGAGCCCAGAACAAATGCTTACTCCCTGAACACCNATTTTAGGAAAAAAATTCATATTTATTTCTTTAAATGTAAAATGGATGTGTGCTGTATAAACTGTAATTTTTTCCTGGACTACAGGGATTCTAGTTCCTCGACCAGGGATTGAATCTGGGCCACAGCACTGAAGGCATCATTAGATGGCAATTTTGACTCATTTACCTTGAAATACAAATTAAGGAAAAACAAACTAGTTACAGAGAGCCCAGAACAAATGCTTACTCCCTGAACAC
Organism: Neotragus pygmaeus; assembly: GCA_006410875.1. Lineage (NCBI taxonomy): Eukaryota > Metazoa > Chordata > Mammalia > Artiodactyla > Bovidae > Neotragus > Neotragus pygmaeus. The sequence goes on from SJYV01008279.1 coordinate 566,082, forward strand.
CTACTACACCTACTAACAAATGAAAGTCCTAGATAAAAGAGAATGGCTTTTTAGCTTAGATATATTAATAAAGATTAGGAAATACTTACCGAAGATTCTGGATCTGACAGTTCATCTAATAATTTCCTTGCATCTACTACAGCTTGGTAGAGTCTCAGATTTTTGCCATCAGAAGCAACAAAGCAAGCACTAGCAGAATTGCAATACGTGCCTGAGAAAGTAAACACTCTGTATTATAATATATATATATATATTTTTAACTAACTGAAGTACAAGAAAAAAAATTCCATACTTCTCTTTTTAGGTATAACCATGGTCCAGAATCACAATGAAATGGATAAAATTAATAAATATAAAATTATCAACAAAAAATTCAATAGAATATGTTATGAGAGCAAAAAAATTAAAAACAAACTTTTAGAAATTCTAAAGACAGATATCTACATTTGAATACTTATTAAAAGCCCCCTAATAATAATAAATATAATTTGTATATAAATAACAGTTTTAAAGATTTATTAATTTTACTATTAAAGTGAACACTTACCAAGACAGTAACTGGGAATAAGAGTTGGAAGCCAAGCAACATTAGAGAAGGCTGAAGTATGTAAAGAGTTAATTCGTGCCAATTCTGACACTCCTCCAGTGTATGACAAGGGTCCTATTGGGTCCACACGCCACAGAATAAGTTCACTGTAGATGGCATTCGGGTCGTGAAATGTACGTGTTGCTGCATTTCTGAGAGGCTGTTTCAAGGAACCCTTTATGTGCCTTACAGGATCTATCAATCTACTTAATTTACTGTCTGAGTCCCACTGAAAATCTGATTCAGGAGTCAACAGAGCATTATGATGAGATGATGTCAATAATAATGGTAAAACGGAATGACATGCCAGATCATTGAGGTGAAATCGATGACCACAATATCTAAATTTGTGAGATACAGTTAGAACAGTGGTAAAGGCAGACTTATCAGCAAACGTGACTGCCCACTGATTGAGAGAGCCATCTATGTGTTTAGAGACCATCATTACTGTGGGAGCTAAAATGTTCATATTTGTACTGTGTGATCCAGAGTGTGTCAGTGATCCACGAGGACTGCATTCAGCCAGCACGTTTTGGTGTAAAGGAGTGTGGTGAGAATCTTTCACAGCATTTATACAGGCATACATCATGATATTTTTACTAAGAGAGCTTGCATCACCAGATGGAAATGCAACAGGAATCCGAGAAGAAAAAGAAACCTGAAAAACACAATTATTACGACTCACTGTAAGTAGTTTGTCTCCTCTTAAAGTCTTCTAAAAATACTTTAATTTTCAAAATGTCAAACCTCAGCTTCCTAGCAAAAAATATCATTTTCAACTTCATTATGTTCTAATCCTTTCCCTCTATTTATATAATATCATCTCTATTCATAGCCTATGAGGAGAGTGAAGAAATAGTTGCAGGTGTCTTGCCTGTACATCTAAATGACTACAACTACAAATCTAAACAAATATTGTTCAGAAAGGTAACAGATAAAGATAGCTAGATTTAATGAATAAAACTGGAGAAGTGGGGGGACTCATCCTGAGTCACGTACTTTGGATAATTTCTTGAGTGTTAAGTCATTTTAGTCGTGTCCGACCCTGCACCCTATGGACAGCAGCCCTCCAGGCTCCTCTGTCCGTGGGATTCTCCAGTCAAGAATACTGGAGCAGGTTGCCATCCCTTCCTCCAGGGGATCTTCCCACCCAGTGATTGAACCCACATTTCTTATGTCTCCTGCACTGGCTACCTGGGAAGCCCCCTAGGGTAATTTCTTAAGTTTATTCAAAATACTGTTAATTCCTAGGGAAAAAACCTAATATACACATATTTAGACATTCACTTTCGCATTTCATAGTTAAATTTACTTTACTTGAATTAATCAAGTTTGTAAAATTGGCTATTATTGATCCCCTTTGGGAGCAAGTTATTCTCAGTTGCTTATCAAAAATAAAATGGTTAAATATTTCTGAAAAACTGCTAAATCTGAACGGCATCTGTTTCACTTTTTTAAGAAATGTAAAAACTGCTTCATCAGTAAAATATACCTGGACTTGTCTAAATATTCCAGGATTATATTCATCCAAATACTTTACATGCCACACTAGGAAGGTACCGTCTACTGGGTGTATGGTAAAAAGCATGTCAGGATTCTTATTCCATTCAGCTAGCAGCATTTCAATCTTCCGATCAAGCAGGACCGTAGGCAGTGGCATTGATATAATAGGCCGTGAATAGGTTCTAGGACTTCCCTCTCTTTCCGCATCTTCATGTTCTGATGATCCTGTACCTGCTTCAGATTCTCTATCTAGGGATAATTCTAAATCAGAAAATAAATTCATCAGTACATACTAATAATACTATAAAAATTCATTTACATCCTCAGTCAGTTCAATCGCTCAGTCATGTCCGACTCTTTGCAAACCCATTAACTGTACCCTACCAGGCTCCTCCTTTCATGGAATTTTCCAGGCAAGAGTACTGGAGTGGGTTGCCATTTCCTTCTCCAGTGGATGTTTTCAACCCAGGGATTGAACCCAGATCTCCCACATCGCAGTCAGAGGCTTCACCCTCTGAGCCACCAAGGAAGCCTATTTACATACGAGACAATCAATAAACAACAACCTATCTTTAGAGATCATGAATCCCTTTACCAATTTATGGCCAGGGGGAAAAAAACAAGGAAGGAAATTATTTTCTGGTCTGAACTGAAACCTATTACATTTCTTAGTTTTAGATAAATCAAAATTTCATTCACACTATCACATTATCTTTATCATTTCTATTATTAGCAAAACCTGTCTCCCACAACACACACCCCCGACTCCCGCCAAAAAACACTGCTTGCAAAGTAATACATTGTTCAAAGCAATACATTATAAGAAAGCAGTTAGATGGTAGATGGTCCATATTAGATGGTCAGAAAAGACCTGAGGAATGAATGAAAAAGTGAAAAGGAAGGAGAGGAGGAAGGAAAGATTACAAACCAAAAGTGGCTTCACAAAAAGCTGTCAGCCTGAAAAAAAGAAAAACCTGAATACAGGATACTCACCATGATCTAGTTTCATATGTAAACCCCTCTCTCTTTCCTCCTGTGAACGTTCCTCATCTTCTTTATCGCCTTCATCACTTTCATGATCTACCAGCCTTTCAGAAAGTTTTCTTAATTGTTGCATAAATATTTCAGTAGATGATGTAAAATGAAATTCTTTGTTGTTTAACCAGTGAACTACAAAGCCCCCATTTCCATCATCAATGTTAAATGCAGTGCCAACCAAGACATTTGGAATATCTGTAGAATCAAAACAGATAAAATTTCTATATCAATTCTTAACATCTTTTAAAATACATGTGCTTAGAAAGACTAATTCCATTACACAAAAAAAAGTGCTAAACAAAAAGTAAATATAACTCTAGCAGGATTTGAAATTTTAATTAAATTTAATGGTAAATCAATTAATGGCATAGACTTACTTGGAATTAACCATTTAAAAGCCAAACACACCAAATGCACAAACTTTTATTGAATCCTGGTTTGGGGACAAGGGAACAGAAAGATATAACAGAAAAGCAACTCTAAAAGACATTTTTGAGATGACTGAAATTTAGCTATGATGATTAGAGACCATGGAATTATTTCTAATTTTCTTAGGTACAATAATGATATTGTGATTATGTGAGAGAATTTCCTTATTCTTAGGAGACACTTGCTAAATTATGTAAGGATGATGTGCTATGATGTGTTACTTTGAAAACATTAAGAAAAAATTTCACTCACAAACTCTCACACACACACATACATATGTGTGTATACACAGAAAGAATAAAGCAATTGGGAAAATGTTAGCAACTGTTGAATCAAAGTGGGTGAAATGAGTGTTCACTGTACTATTCTTCCAACTTTGTTGACTGTTTTAAACTTTCCTTAAAAGTTGAGGCAAATAATGCTAAGAAAGAACACAGGAAGGCAAGTAAACTTCTAAGTATAGCAGATTTTCTCCATGTGGGGTAATTGAAATTCATGCTATAGATCAGTTCATGCAAAATAGTATAATTTAAAAACAACAACAACAATCTCCTTAATTCCAAATCAAATTGTAAAGAATCCACTCAATGGAAAGAAAAAAAGACTGTCCTCTGCAAAAGAAGTGAGAATCTAAAGATGAAATAAGTAATATATTCTAGAATTTTTTTTATTCATAAATATCAATGTTAAATAAAGCTCCAAAGTGTTCTTTTTTTCCAATTCCTGGGTTACAAGCCTGGTTTTCTAACAGAAATTAAACAAATCAAATAAAATAAGAAATGTAAATTAACAATCCTATGAAACAGTACATCCCCTACATACCTAGGTAAAAATCCAAATCTCAACCCAAATCTTATTATGGACAAATATTCTGACTCCAAGACATCTTAAAAGATAACTGAGAGATAATTGTCTTGAGACATTTTTTGAAGAATGATTATTCTAAATTAGTGGGATTTAAAGAGAAATAATAAATGCATTAAAAAAAAATCTAGATGTTAACAGGAACTATACCATTATAATATACTCTTTTTAGCAGAAGATAAATTTTGGAATATGTAGGTAATGTTGTAAAATATTTAGGGGATGAATGAAAATGTCAGTGACTACTTTCAAATGGCTCAGCCAAAGATAATGGAGAAGGGAGAAAAGGTGCACACACACACACACACACACGAAGAGAGAGAAAGGTGCACACACGCACGCGCGCACACACACACACACACACACACACACACACNGTTTTGACGAGACGAACTTTTGCTGGCAAAGTAATGTCTCCACTTTTTAATATGCTGTCTGGGTTGGTCATAGTTTTTCTTCCGAGGAGCAAGCATCTTCTAATTTCATGGCTGCAGTCACCATCTGCAGTGATTTTGGAGCCCAAGAAAATAAAATCTGTCATTATTTCCCCATCTATTTGCCATGAAGTGATGGGACTGGATGCCATGATCTTAGTTTTCTGAGTGTTGAACTTTAAGCCAGCTTTTTCACTCTCCTCTTTCACTTTCGACAAGAGGCTCTTTAGTTCTTCTTCGGTTTTTGCCATAAGGGTGGTGTCATCTGCATATCTGAGGTTATTGATGTTTCTCCCAGCAATCTTGATTCCAGCTTGTGCTCCATCCAGCCTGGCATTTCTCATGATGTACTCTGCATAGAAATAAATAAGCAGGGTGACAATATACAGCCTTGACGCACTCCTTTCCCGATGTGGAACCAGTCTGTTCCATGTCTGGTTCTAACTGTTGCTTCTTGACCTGCATACAGATTTCTCAGGAGACAGGTAAGCTGGTCTGGTATTTCCATCTCTCGAAGAATTTTCCACAGTTCGTTGTGATCCACAGAACTCAAAGGCTCTGGCATGGTCAATAAAACAGAAGTAGATGTTTTTGTGGAACACTCTTGCTTTTTTAATGATCAGTTGATCTCTGGTTCTTCTGCCTTTTCTAAATCGAGCTTGAACATCTGGAAGCTCTTGGTTCACGTACGAAGCCTCGCTTGGAGAATTTTGAGCGTTACTTTGCTACTGTGTGAGATGAGTGCAACTGTGTGGTAGTTTGAACATTCTTTGGCATTGCCTTTCTTTGGGATTGGAGTGAAAACTGAACTTTTCCAGTTCGGTGGTCACTGCTGAATTTTTCAAATTTGCTGGTATATTGAGTGCAGCACTTTCACAGCATCATCTTTCAGGACTTGAAGTAGCTCATGACTGTAATTTCTCTCAGCAATGACTGGCATTTTTTCAGTGCACAGGTCTTGCGTAGACTGTGTCAGATTTATCCTAATGCATTTCACATTTCTGATGGTGTTGCAGATGCTGTTTTAAATTTCAGATGTCCAGCTGTTTGTTGCTAGTGCACAGAAACACAGCTGACTTTTTTACTGATCTTGCATCTTGAAGCCTTGCTACACTTGCTTAGGCTATTAGCTGTGACAGCTTTTGTGTAGATTGTCTACATAGACAATCATACTGTAGAGTAATAAAGTATTGCTTCTTCCTTTGCAACCTGAGTGCTTTCTATTTTTGCCTTACTGTGCTGGCCAGGGTACCCAGTAGTGCTGAAGAGAAGCTGTCTCTTATACACATCTAGATGTGTATAAGAGACAGCCTGAATTCAGACCGCTGCCTTCCCCCTTCTGCCTGGGGCCCTCCAGTCACTCCCTGTGCCCCCAGGTGAGGTAACGGCTTCACCTCTCCAGGGTCTCACCATGCCCTCACCCCCTGGATCCAGGGCCCCCTGTTCTCTGCCCTTGGCCCCATCCACTCCTGGTTTTCAGAGCTGCCTCCTAGTGCACTATCTTTCATGCTATTCCCTCTGTGGAGATGCTGTTCCCACTGCTCATGGCCAATCCTTCAGTTGCTGGTGGGTCCTGTGCCTCAGCAGGTCCCCCGCCACGTGTGCCCCAGGAGGGGGTGTGGAGGCCAGAGGGCAGCCAGCACAGCAGGCAGAGCCGCACCCAGGCTGGGCACCAGGGGTGTGGGAGTCGAGAAGGGCACGAGAGGGCAGGGGAGGCTGGGGCCCCTGGGCCAGCGTGGTGACTGCCCAGCAGGTGCTGGGAGGCGCAGGGGATGGTCGCTGTTGGTCCTGCTCACCCAGGGTGGGTGGTGGGCCGGCCGGCTGTGTCTCTCTGGTTCAGGGGTCTAAGCTCGGGCTGGCTGCATCCTGCTTTCTCACTCCTGCTCCAGGCTCCAGAGGGCACGGCCATGACCCAGAGCTGAGGCAGCGGGGTGGGGTGGGGGGCCGCCCCCCCCTGCTGAGCGCGACCACTCTGCTGGGGGCCACTGACCACACCCCCTCCCATCTCCTCCCCCCCACTCTGTGCCAGGTGCCCCCACCAGTTTTGGGGGGCCTGATCCCCCAAGTCCCCACCTTAAGTCAAGCTGACGGGGCTCCCTGCCAGAGCCCAGCTCAGAGTACCCTTCCTCCAGCCGAGAAGCGGCCAGGCCCGGGGAGGGGAGCGTGAGGTCCTCACGCACTGGCCTTGCCTCCAGCCTCCGCATTGCTCCCTGCCACCTCAGGGGGCGTTTCCACCTTCTGATGGCCCCTCCCCCCTCCCCTCCAGGTGAGGCTTGGCGGGTAGTCCTTCACACTGTAGTATGAATGTAAGTTGCTGGATCCATCCCCCAGCTTTCCCAGAAGGGAGGAGGTGCAGAAGTGGGGGGCTGCCTTCCCAAGCCCCGGAGCTCAGGGAATGCCAGGGGGCAGGGTCAGTCCCGGGACAGCAGGGCCCTCCCACCAACTCACTTGCAGGGCCCCAGGGCCCCAGTGGGAGCCCCGACCACACTCGGTGCGGGGCTGGCCCTGTGTTCTGGGACAAGACGCGCCTTCTGCCTGTTCTCCACCTTTGGCACCCCGAGGGTCCCAGAAGGGCAGGCCTGTCCCCCCAACAGGGAGCTCTCAGCCGCCTCCTGTGTCAGCAGGTCCCAGAGCCCCCAGCAACGCCGGTCCATGCTGCCCTGGGGCTACACTCCAGAGATGCCAGTTCCCGGCTGGAAGCCACTGGGGGTCACTCTCTCTTGGGGGCAGCGTCTGGCGAGCAGTCCGGAAATGCCCTGGGCAGGGGGTTTCCCAGGACCGGGAGCTCACGCCAACCTTGACCAGGGTGGCAGCCCTTCACCCGTCACCCAGGGCCGTTGGGGTCTCACACAGTTGGTCCATCTGGTCAGTGAGCGCTGGAGTCAGCCCAGGGAGGCAGCTGCGGGGTCCTCTCTGCCCCTCGGATGAGGTAGCCTTCCAGCCTGAGGCTTTCTTGGGCCCTCGCATCTTCCCTTCTCAGCGTTTCCCTCGCCTCTCAGTCAGTGCATCCCCCAGACAGTCACCTCCTGTCTTCCTCACTGGCCCTCGCTCTCCACACGGGATGTCACTGTCCTGCTCCCTGATGGAACAGGGAGGTGGGCATGTGCTGAGCGTGGATACAAACACCATAACACTACTGAGTATTCTGCTCGTGGGTGTGGTCTATCCCACCTTTCTTTAGCCCCCTGGCTCAGTGGGTAAAGAGCCTGCCTTCAGTGCAATAAATGCAGGAGATGTGACCTCAGTCCCTGGCTTGGGAAGATCTCATGGAGGAGGACATGGCAACCCACTCCAGTATTTCTACCTGGAGAATCCCACGCACAGAGGAGCTTGGCTACAGTCCACAGATTCACAGAGGCGGACATAAGTCAGCACATGTGCCTCAGTTCAGTTCAGTCACTCAGTCGTGTCCAACTCTTTGCAGCCCCATGGACTGCAGCACGCCAGGCATGCCAGGCCTCCCTGCCCATCACCAGCTCCCGGAGTCACTCAAACTCATGTCCACTGAGTCGGTGATGCCATCCAGCCATCTCATCCTCTGTCGTCCCCTTCTCCTTCCACCTTCAATCTTTCCCAGCATCAGGGTCTTTTCAAATGAGTCAGCTCTCTGCATCAGGTGGCCAAAGTACTGGAGTTTCAGCTTCAACATCAGTCCTTCCAATGAACATCCAGGATTGATCTCCTTTAGGATGGACTGGTTAGATCTCCTTGCAATCCAAGGGACTCTCAAGAGTCTTCTCCAACACCACAGTTCAAAAGCATCGATTCTTTGGCGCTCAGCTTTCTTTATAGTCCAACTCTCACATCCATACATGACCACTGGAAACNTAAAAAAAAAAAAAAAGGCAGAGAAGTCCTCAATATAAAATTATTTGTATTTAACAAACAATTAGGTCAACCTAAATGTATTTTTTAACAAACAGTACCTATAAATACATGATGTTAAATATTTGTACAAAATAATTTTTAAAATAATGTGTAGATAAGTTAGGGTGAAGATGGTTAAAATTGGCTAAATGGTGAAAGTTAATACAAATGCTAGAAGACAAGGCCTAATGGCCACAAGAACACATCTAGTACTTAGACTCAAATGATGTAACAGAATGCCTATCCACAAGGAATGATCCTGTGATCCTTTTTCATTTGATTAGAATAGTATATACAGGTAAAAGGCAAAACTTTCTAACACAGTATCTGCATCCTATCACTGATTGTTTTTTGTTTGAAGTCTTCATCGTAGTCAATAACTCAAGATAAAGTTCTTTTACAAAGGTTGAAAATCTATAAAAATCTAAAACCACCACCATTTAAAACAAGTGGTGTTATAAATCCTAGAATACAATTAAGATGTTAGGTCAGAAAAGATAATCTATTAAAAAAAACATTTAATCAAGTAGCACAGCAAACTTCTATTACTCTATAGAAGTATAATGCAAACCACAAATACAAGGCCAATACATAATTTTTATTTTAGTAGCCACATTATATAAACAGGTAAACTTAATCTTAATAATATATTTTATCTGACCCAATATATGTAAAATATTATCATTTCAACATGTAATCAATATTAAATAAAACTATTAATAAGAGATCTTATATTATTTCATTGTTTTCTAAAGTCTTAAAAATCCAGTGTGTATTTTAGATCATATCTCAGTTTGGACTATCCACATTGCAATTGCTCAAACAGCTACATGTGGTTCATGGCCACCATACTCAACAACACACACCTATAACCACTACTATTCAATACAAAGGGGGTAAGCATCTGAAGACCAGTCCAGGTTCAATGCATGACACTGGATGCTTGGGGCTGGTGCACTGAGACGACCCAGAGGGATGGTACAGGGAGGGAGGAGGGAGAGGGGTTCAGGATGGGGAACACGTGTATACCTGTGGCAGATTCATGTTGATGTATGGCAAAACTAATACAATATTGTAAAGTAATTAACCTCCAATTAAAATAAATAAATTTATATTTTAAAAAATAATAAAATAAAGGTCACTTTTTCACAACTCCATCTGCTGAGTATCATCTTTTATAAATAAATATTTTAAAATAAAATCCTCTGTCTTCACCCTCAAGCAACAACTGCCATTTCAATAAAACATACCTATGTTTAGTTGCTAAATCATGTCTGGCTCTTTCGCAACCCCATGGACTGGAGCCTACCATGCTCCCCTGACCATAGATTTCCCAGGCAAGAATGCTGGACAGAGTTGCCAATTCCTTCTCCAGGGGTCTTCCCAGTCCAGGGATTGAACTGGCATCTCCTGCATTGGCAGGTAGACTCTTTAACAATGAACCACCAGGGAAGCCCCATAACCACATGTGTGCATGCTCAGTCATGTCTGATTCTTTATAAGTCCATGGATGTAGCCTGCCAGGCTCCTCTCTATGGAATTTTCCAGGCAAGAATACTGGAGTGGCTTGCCATTTTCTCCTCCAGGGGATCTTCCCAAGCCAGAGATCAAACCCACATCTCCTGCATCTCCTGTATTGGGGGGTGGATTCTTTACCTACTACATCATCTGGGAAGCCCAGATAAATCCCTTCTATAACTTTGTACAAATATAGTTCTTCTAGCAATATAATATGAAACTCCTAGGCCTTATCACATGTTTTTCATGCAGAAAGAAAACAATGACTTAAACAGAAGTTTTAAATATGCTCTTGCCAACAATGAACCTGCCTCAAAATAATTCTCAACTACAGGTGAAGAAAAAAGCAAAAATAAAATATAAAGGTTAGAAGAAAAACTATCTCAAATGCAGGACAAGAAAGTGTATGAGAGTATAAAACAAGATATGCTGAAATATAAAGGAAACTATACAAAATAAAAGTTATAAAAAAGAGTTGAGAGAATAATAGTGAAAACACAGAAGGAAGGAAAGAATATCATCACACTAATTAACCAAGCTGCCACTTCTGTTCATCCCCAGGTTCAACTAAAGCTCNGAAATATAAAGGAAACTATACAAAATAAAAGTTATAAAAAAGAGTTGAGAGTATAATAGTGAAAACACAGAAGGAAGGAAAGAATATCACACTAATTAACCAAGCTGCCACTTCTGTTCATCCCCAGGTTCAACTAAAGCTCTAATTTAGAAACTTTGCTATATTCTAGACAAACTAAGGTGCTCAAAAATACTTATCCGAAATTATTCCCTGAGAATTAATTTAAGAAATGGCATCTTATATTTCTATTCTAATTAAGAAGTGTTTTAAAAGGAAACATGGAGTATTAATATAAAATTTAAAACAGGTTATAAAAGTAGTCCTACTTTTCTATTTATTTATCTTATTTAAGCAGATAGTAAGTAAAATTTTACTATCCTTTACCTGTGGCAGGGTTGATGCTTGCTGCAATGTGAAAATGACACAGTGCATTTGCGTGGTGGGAAATATGTCTTTGAACTTCATGTGTTGTCGTCTGGTCAGGCTTTAATTCAGTGTGAGTTACAAGAACAGAAGATCTCCTTTGTCCTTTTCTTAAATTTTTCAAATGGTGTATTGTCTAAAACAGAAAAATAATTACTAAATCTGGGAATAATTACTAAGTCTGGGAAGTCTAACTAATGCTGATCAAAGTACTTTTGATAATTAAAGATCTTGTAATTTTCCTTTCTGTAAAACCTATCTTATAGGAAAATTTCACTACAATAGAACAACTCTGAATATATTCTCCATTGGCCTTGCAAATTTTATAGTTCAAGGCAGTAGTTGCTCAAAACCACTTATTATCTACAGACACTGCTATAAAGATTAGGAATCCAAGGTCTAGTTTTTTGGGGATATCCCAGTACTGAGATGAAATTTACTAGTCATATGAGTGTTTAAAAAAATTTCCAAATCTTCCTACCAGAAAGAATATTCCTCCTCAAAATTCTCACTGTTCTCTAGGCAAGAATATCAGAGTGAGTTGCAATTTCCTTCTCCAGGAGATCTTCCTGACCCAGGGATCAAACCCAGGTCTCCTGCACTGCAGGCAGATTCTTTACCTTCTGAGCCATCAGGGCAGACCCAAGGACTACATAGCCAGCTAAACAATCACATCCAACCTCTATTATAAAGACAAAAAGAGGGTACAAAAATATAGAATAACAACGGGAAACCTTAACTTACTGTAGCCAGAAAAGACCTCATGAAAGTGATGCCCTGTGGAATCTGCTTAAATTGTGATAGGTATCTATGATAAAAATTCTGTACTGACATACCCCGTCATCTGAACCATTCTGATATGGGGCCATGTCAACTCTTGGCACCATCTTTTCTCCACATCATAACTCCACCTCATGGCACTTCCTTATTGTGTCACATAACCATCCCCAAAACCATGCCTAATAATATTTAATAATATACCATCTTTTCATTTATTCCTCACATTCAGTTAAATAAAATGCAGCATCCTTTCAGTTATTTCTGTGTTAAGGTAAAATATCTGCACTGTCCTTTCAATTCCACAGCTCTTGTCCCTTTTCATGTGAAAAACAGGATCAGTTCTGTGGTGTGTTCTCTGTCTCTGGTCTCCCTGTTCATTTCTTTGGCTATACCTATCAAGTTATTTTCACTCGCTCTTTGACATTTATCATTATTTTAAATTAGATTGGCAAGGCCAATTATTTTCTCCTAGAAACAAAAGGTATGATTTAAGTATATATAGAATTATATATACCTTACAGTTAGGAGTTTTGTAGGAAAGGGTGTTAGAAAGCAAAATAGCTTGTAAGTCAGGCAATCAAGCTTTTTCTATTAAAAATAATTTTAACACTACTATTGAACAACATTTTATTAAAAGAGTGCAAAACTGCCAAATCACTGATTACATATTACATTTTTGCTTTTATTGTATGTGGCAGTAATTAAGTTTAACAAATACTTGAAAAGTAATATATTAGATAATATGCAGGATACAAAAATATCTAAAAGTCCTTAAGCCTCCAAAAGCTTATATATAGCTTAAAGATAAAATGTTATAGAAGTATGTATAAATTATTATAAACATCTAGTAAATAAAACCCTTTCCCTACTAAATTGCAATCAATATCAAAATATACTATAACTCTGTTCTGACTTCTTTTAATTTCATTTATGATTTAAATGTTAAAAAATGTATAAATATTGCCTAATCACGGATAGTATCAGAGCAGGACTACTTTATATAAAATTTTAAAGCATATCAAACCCCCAAAATAGTTCTGCCTGCTGAAAATGCAAAAACCATTTTGACTATGCAACCATTAAAGTGTTCATGTAAATATGCAATGTAAAAGTATAATTAGTAATGTAGAGAGATATTTATAACACATTAAGTATAAAAAGCAAGTTATAAAACATTACTACATCTCAATCTTATAAATAAAGAAAAATGCACAAACACATATACTGGAAGAGCTGGATTATAAACTCCACATTTTTTTCCTTTTTCCTGATCTAGTTTTAGAATAAGCATAAGTAATGTGTTTATCTCATTTTATTCCCTAATCATAATGGGCACAATAGTTCACACTATATTATAAAAATCTAACTTCTTAGAAAGCAATTTTATAGTGTATTTAAAAATTAGAAAAATTATTTCACTTTCAAAATAGTAAACCATGAAAATTATGCAATTATATGAGTTCACTTAATATCTTAACACTTTTATTCTTATTCACAGTCATTTTTAACTTTTTCATTATAAGTCACTTTTAGTTATTAAAATTCAATCCTCACGAAACAAAAGCAAAATATTTCCGTTTACTTTTTAAAGCTTTAAAGCTTTTGGCTGTGCCATGCAGCTTGCAAGATATTATTTTCCTGACCGGGGACTGAACCTGGGCCCTGGTAGAGAAAGCACCTAGTCCTAACCACTGGACCATGAGGGAATTCCCCACAAAATATTTTTAATTACAACCAATTTCAAGGACTTTTACATGACACATTATCTTCAAGATTCATTTACTGTTTTATATAATATAGTACCTCAAGAGCATGCTGTATTCTGTCTTTCTGTTTTCCAGCATGAGTAAGGTGGCTGGAAACGCTGGATGTGGTAGTCTCACAAATCTGCTCACCCAAAAGACAGTCTTCTGGAAGTAAGGTTTCTGCCCAGAGCCGGCAGACACCATCATGGCATGAAGTTAATAACACATTACAGACAGAACCTCTAATGATAAAGAGAAATAAACAGAAGTTACTATGAATACCAATGCCATCAAAAATTAAAGGCTATTCATACTGAGTTCCTCATGCTTAAAGATGACATTAGTACAAAACTAACAGTATATCTACCTGCAGTTATTTTTCCAATAATGATAATGGATTTCTACTGACTATTTCACACTCTCACCAACACCCATTTATTACCTGCTCAGACCTGCAAAGTGGCAGGCTGGACTCAGGATGCAATCTGTTACCATGAAATAAGAACAACCTAACTGCCCGACACTTACCTTAATACATTAAGCTTAAACTCTGAATAGCTAAACTAAATGACAGTATAGTATGCGTTCAACTGTTTTAGAAGTTGCACTGTGTGGAGAAAAAGTATCAATCAAAGAGCTTGAAATCACACACAGTATGGCTGAACACCATAAAAACTAGGAAGTGGGGTGACAAAGGAAACAAATAAATTAGTGCCAGATTATATACATGTGCTGCTTGAAAACAAGGCTCTGGAGGATTAGTATCTCCTAAACAAAACAAACAAAACAACAAAAGGAAACCTACATTTCTGTCATTACAAATTATAGAATGACCATAATAAAAGATCATTAATTATAATTAAACTATGTGGTTTATCACAGTAGTCGCTTTATCCTTCTTATAATCTAAACAGTTACGACTAGGGAAACAAATGTATTAATAAAACTGTAAGGAGACTATAATTTCAAACTATAAATAAATTTCCATTAAGTTAAGCAAAAATGTCATAGTATCGAGCAGCTGAAGTGACTTAACCTCTCATCATGAAAAAAAAAAAAAGCAAAAAATCTTCCTGTTAAAAAAATGCTTACACAGAATCTGACTCAGTCAAAGGTAAAGTGTTCTGCAAATGTTTTCCATAGGTGCAAATAACTTAAGTAGATTAAGTTAGAATAGCCTTTTATTTAGATTCCAAAACTGTATACATTCCCCATGTTATCATTTACTGAGCCCCACACTGATTGTGCTGTATTTCCCATCAAGGGCAAATTGTGCTCAGATATACTTAGCAGATGAAATAACTCTTCCTCAAGAATGAATACAGATTTCTAAACAAGCATTTTTAGAACTTATATATAATATAAGAATCATTTGTTTAGGCATTTTATAGCTTGCTTAATCTTTCAAATGCTTTTAAAAGATGCTATAACAATGAGAAAAATTTGATAAGTTTCTGTTGCTAGCCTTAAGAAAAACTTGGGACACTTTATTCACTGTATGTGATTACACTTTACCAGCATGTGGATTACTAACAGTTTATTACTATGTTTTATTCTTCCTTAATGTGTGCTTTTCTGTTACCTGCAAACGTTTACTTCTTAGAATCTATTGCTGCTGCTAATACTGACAATACTAGCTAATGCTGCCTGGGCACACACAATGTTCAAAGGCCTGTATAAGCATTCACACGCACTCACATGTTTTAGTCTCACACAACTCTCTGAGGTAGGTACTATCGCTTCCCTCATCTACAAGGGCAAAAAGAGCTTAAAAAATTTAGTTAAAATCTCACAAAGCTGGTAACAACAGCAGAATCTGAATTTAGGCAGTTGACACCCAGAACCTATGCTCTTAACTGTCACCATATCAATCAAAAGAACTTTTGTTTTCATTATTTTTATAAACATATAAGTATACAAAATGAAGTTATATGACACACTTGTCTAACCTGGGCATGTACTTGCTAGTTTTACGCCATGAAAAACCTGTTACAGCTCGTGGATGTGCCAAATACACAAAGGAAAACTGAGTAGACGCCTGTCTCCTTTTCACTTCATGATGATCCTGAGGTATAATTGAAGACTTCCAACCAGTCATAGGATACCACACTTTCAAAAGACAATCATCCTGTAAAAATATATAGGCCAATATAAAATTAATTTGTATACACACAATTCAAAATTTAAGTGGTTTGAACAGAAGCTTTAAAAATTAACCTATATATTAAAAACACATATAAAGTTTATATATATGTAGTACAGAACTAAATCCATTAATAAAATGATGCTTATATCTCTAAATGATACCATTCATGAAGGATAAATGGACCATATGCTCATTATCAATATTCTCTACACAAAGGTGGTTTTCAAATAGAGACTGAAGCCAAACTCCCCCACTTCAATACACCAGGGTCCCCCCCTGTAAAGAAAAGACTCAAAAGACTCTGAAACCAGATGATAGCTTGGATAAGAAAGACACCATGTTATCTGACACTGTTATCCTTTTCTCCTTTCTGAAGATATCTGAAAGGATGAATCAAACCTTTTTAAAAAAATTGCTTCTTATTCTAAGTCAGGATGCAGCAAACTTTTCCTGTAAAGGGCCAAGTAAATTCTGTGGACCACACAGCCTCTGATACAGATTTTTCTTGGTTTTGTGTTTATTGTTTTTTTTCTTCCTCTTATAATCCTTTAAAAATGTAAAATCCATGCTTGGCTCATGGGTCATAATGTGTTCTTATGATAAGAAGCCATTTAGGCAGTTTTTGGGAACCACCTTTATGCCCACTTAAGATATTTATAGGTATACCAATAGGCACTGACAATCATTTTACTTAGAAGGAGAAACAGTGGAAACAGTGTCAGACTTTATTTTTTTTTGGCTCCAAAATCACTGCAGATGGTGACTGCAGCCATGAAATTAAAAGATTTTACTCCTTGGAAGAAAAGTTAAGACCAATCTAGATAGCATATTCAAAAGCAGAGACATTACTTTGCCGACTAAGGTCCATCTAGTCAAGGCTATGGTTTTTCCAGTAGTCATGTATGGATGTGAGAGTTGGACTGTGAAGAAGGCGGAGCACCTAAGAATTGATGTTTTTGAACCGAGGTGTTGGAGAAGACTCTTAAGAGTGCCTTGGACTGCAAGGAGATCCAACCAGTCCATTCTGAAGGAGATCAACCCTGGGATTTCTTTGGAAGGAATGATGCTAAAGCTGAAACTCCAGTACTTTGGCCACCTCATGCGAAGAGTTGACTCATTGGAAAAGACTTTGATGCTGGGAGGGATTGGGGACAGGAGGAGAAGGGGACGACAGAGGATGAGATGGCTGGATGGCATCACTGACTCAATGCACATGAGTCTGAGTGAACTCTGGGAGTTCATGATGGACAGGGGGGCCTGGTGTGCTGCCATTCATGGGGTCGCAAAGAGTCGGACACAACTGAGCGACTGAACTGAACTGAACGATTTTGTTAAAAGGCCTAAACAATTTTATCTTATTTAACAGGAACTATCTCTTTTATAGTGCTTCATCCTCAATGGTGAAAAAGTTTATAAAGGAAAATAATAAAATAACATTTATGGAAAAAAAATCTCAATCTCTAAGAAACAATGAAATTATGTGTTTCTGAAAAGTGTTTATAGGTGAAAATATTTTCATCTGAACTGGACAAACACTTCTGCCTCTTTTCCATCTTAGTATTCATTCTCAATCTATATTATATAAGGTTATGTTTCTACCGAGGGGTCATTTATTCAGATATCTGATTTACACAACAGATCTCTTTAAGTATTTACTCTGAGACAATACACTTAACCACACACTAGGTGCTTTCCTCCAAGTACCTTCTTCACCTAGCATCGTTTTCACCTTCCCAAATTTACTGCACAATCTATGTCAGTAGTTTCAGATTATGTACCATAAAAACCCTTAACGTACCTGAGAGCCCCTAAGGAGTCAAAAAGGAAAGTCAGAGAGCCTCCACAACCAAGGCAATCTAGCCCCTATTCCCACTAGCTTCCCCCCTAGTGAAGCAGCCTCAACACTTTTATATATTACTATCTAAAACTCTAAAACCACAAAGAAGTAAACTAGAAATCAGTATTAGAGAGAAAATTCTCAAGTGTTTATAAACTGATCAAAAACACTTCTAAATTACAAGAGAAAATATTATATATGTTGAACTGAAGGAAAATAAAAACAAAACATCAAACATGGCTTTAGATGCTATACATCAAGAAAGAAGAAAGGTCACAAATCAATGGTATGAGCTTCAACCTGAAGCATCAAGTAAAAGAAGAGCAAAGAGAACTCACATTAAAGAGAGAAGAGGAAGAATAAAAATCAAAGAAATGAAATACGAAAAAAAAAATCAAGAAATCAATTAATCCAAAAGCTATTTTGAAAAGATCAATAAAATTTATAATCTAGAGTGATCAAAAATATTTAGAGAGAAAACACAAATTACTGTTATCAAGAATGAAAGATAGGACATTACTAAAGATCCCATAAACAANACGAAAAAAAAAATCAAGAAATCAATTAATCCAAAAGCTATTTTGAAAAGATCAATAAAATTTATAATCTAGAGTGATCAAAAATATTTAGAGAGAAAACACAAATTACTGTTATCAAGAATGAAAGATAGGACATTACTAAAGATCCCATAAACAAAGGAACTGGGGGATATCATGAACAATTTTATCCCAATCAATTCAACAATGTATGTTAAAGCCCTTAAAAGATAATTTCAAAACAACTGACAAAGGAGGAAATAGAAAACCTGAATAGTTCTACATCTATTAAAGATGTTGACTTCACAATCTGAAATATTCTCACCAAAGGACAAAACAAAAGCCTAAAACTGTAACTAAAATACTAGCCTAGATGGCTTTACTGATGAATTTTACCAAACATTTAAGGAAGAAATAGCACCAATCCTTCACAAACTGTTTCAGAAAATTAAGGAAAAAAATGATCTCATTGTATGAGGGCATTATTATTAGTCAGACACCAAAACCAAAGACATTAAAAAAAACTATATATGAATATGTTTCATAAACAAAGATGCAAACACCTTTAAACTTAATCCAGCAGTATGCTAAAAAACAAGTTTTGACCAAGTGGAGTTTATCCCAGCAAAGAGAAGTGGGTTTAACACTGGAAAAGTCAGTAACTGCATTTCATCATATTATCGATAACAGAATGAAAAAGAAAACTTATCTCACTATATGCAGAAAAAGCACTTGACAAAAGTAAACACTAATTCATAGAGGAAAAATAACATTCTCAACACACAGAAATAAGAAAATTAAAAGGGAATATATCACATGATCAAGTTGAGTGACTCTACAATAAACCTTCAACTTATATCATATGTAGTGGTGAAAGACAATGCTTTTCCTGTAAAACTGGGAGCAATAAAAGAACATCTG
This sequence comes from Neotragus pygmaeus, assembly GCA_006410875.1. Lineage (NCBI taxonomy): Eukaryota > Metazoa > Chordata > Mammalia > Artiodactyla > Bovidae > Neotragus > Neotragus pygmaeus. Next base: position 585,286 of record SJYV01008279.1, read on the forward strand.
TTCTCATTGTTTCTATTCAACAAATTGTACTAGATGTCTTGTGATATATTGGGCAAGGGAAAAAAAATAAAAGGCATACGGATTAGAAAGGAAAAAGTAAAATTGTCTTTATTCACAAAACCCTAAGAAAACTACCCAAGAAAGTTGCTAGAACTGATAAGCAAGGTCATGAGATTAAGGCTCAAAATTCAAAAATCAATTCTATTTCTATATGTTACCAACTATTAGAAATGCAATTTTTGTAAATACATTTTACATTAAAAAGATAAATTGTGTATACTAAAAATGATGAAACGCTGCTCAGAGAAAGAAAACCTAAATAAAAAGAGAAGTATACCACACTTGTAGATAAAAAGACCAACTATTACTAATGTAGAATTCTTCTCAAGTTGATCTGTAGAGATACAATGTAAACACTATCAAAATCAGAGCAGGTTTTTTTTTTTTGGTAGAAACTGACAAAATCTGTAAGGAAATCAAAGGACTGGCACCACCACAAATATTTGAAAAGAAAAAAGTTAGAGGAGTAACAGACTTCGAAACAGAGTTTGGGATGGTCATGTACACACCGCTATATTTAAAATGGATAACTGACAAGGCCCTACTGTATAGCACCTGGAACTCTACTCAGGGTTATATGACTGCCTGGAAGGGAGGGCCGTTTTGTGGGGAATGGATACACGTGTATGTATGGCTAGTTCCCTTCACTTTCAACGNTTTTTTTTTTTGGTAGAAACTGACAAAATCTGTAAGGAAATCAAAGGACTGGCACCACCACAAATATTTGAAAAGAAAAAAGTTAGAGGAGTAACAGACTTCGAAACAGAGTTTGGGATGGTCATGTACACACCGCTATATTTAAAATGGATAACTGACAAGGCCCTACTGTATAGTACCTGGAACTCTACTCAGGGTTATATGACTGCCTGGAAGGGAGGGCCGTTTTGTGGGGAATGGATACACGTGTATGTATGGCTAGTTCCCTTCACTTTCAACGGAAACTATCACAACATTCTTAATCAACTATTAGTTCAGTTCAGTTGCTCAGTCGTGTCCGACTCTTTGCAACCCCATGAACCGTAGCATGCCAGCCTCCCTATCCATCACCAACTGCTGGAGTCTGCCCAAACCCATGTCCATTGAGTGAGTGATGCCATCCAAACATCTCATCCTGTTGTCCCCTTCTCCTCCTACCCTAAATCTTTCCCAGCATCAGGGTCTTTTCAGATGAGTCAGATCTTCACATCAGGTGGCCAAAGTATTGGAGTTTCAGCTTCGGTATCAGTCCTTCCAAAGAACACCCAGGACTGATTTCCTTTAGGATGGACTGGTTGGATCTCCTTGCAGTCCAAGGAACTCTCAAGAGTCTTCTCCAACACCTCAGTTCAAAAGCATCGATTCTTCGGTGCTCACCTTTCTTTACAGTCCAACTCTCACATCCATACATGACTACTGGAAAAACTGTAGCCTTGACTAGACAGACCTTTGTTGGCAAAGTAACATCTCTGCTTTTGAATATGGTATCTAGGTTGGTTATAACTTTCCTTTCAAGGAGTAAGCATCTTTTAATTTCATGACTGTAATCACCATCTGCAGTGATTTTGGAGCCCAGAAAATGAAGTCAGCCACTGTTTTCACTGTTTCCCCATCTATCAGTGAGGAAGTGATGGGACCGGATGCCATGATCTTCATTTTCTGATTGTTGAGCTTTAAGCCAACTTTTTCACTCTCTTTCACTTGTATCAAGAGATTCTTTAGTTGTTCTTCACTTTCTGCCATAAGGGTGGTGTCATCTGCACATCTGAGGTTACTGATATTTCTCCCAGCAATCTTGATTCCAGCTTGTGCTTCTTCCAGCCCAGCGTTTCTCATGATGTACTGTGCATGGAAGATAAATAAGCAGGGTGACACTATCCAGCCTTGATGTACTCCTTTTCCTATTTGGAACCAGTCTGTTGTTCCATGTCCAGTTCTAACTGTTGCTTCCTGACCTGCATACATGTTTCTCAAGAGGCAGGTGAGGTGGTCTGGTATTCCCATCTCTTGAAGAATTTTCCACAGTTGATTGTGATCCACACAGTTAAAGACTTTATCATAGTCAATAATGCAGAAATAGATGTTTTTCTGGAACTCTCTTGCTTTTTNCCTTCATACAGATTTCTCAAGAGGCAGGTCAGATGGTCTGGTATTCCCATCTCTTGAAGAATTTTCCATAGTTTATTGTGATCTACACAGTCAAAGGCTTTGTCATAGTCAATAAAGCAGAAATAGATGTTTTCCTGGAACTCTCTTGCTTTTTTCAATGATCCAGTGGATGTTGGCAACTTGATCTCTGGGCTCTTTGCCTTTTTTAAAATGAGCTTGAACATCTAAAACCAGCTTGAATAGGGAAGCCTGGCATGCTGCAGTTCCTGGGGTCACAAAGAGTCGTATGCAACTGAGTGATTTGAACAATAAAAAATGATTTTACATTTTTCAAATTGTTGAAAATAAGCAAAAGGAGGAGCATACTCATGTGTAAAAATGATATAAATTCAGATTTCAGCTTCCACATATGAAGAGCTGTTTGACTGTTATAAGCTCCTTTCACCTACCCACACCTCAAACTTTATCTGATCCTTTTTTAAAAAATTTATTTATTTGGTTGCACCACATATTAGTTGCACTTGATCTTCACTGAGGACTGCAGGATCTTTTAGTTGGGGCATGTGGGATCTAGTTCCCTGAGCAGGGATGGAACCCAGGGCCCCTGCATTGGGAGCATGAAGTCTTAGCCACTGGACCACCAGGGAAGGCCCTTGCTGTTGCTCAGTCACATCCAGCTCTTTGTGATCTCATGGACTGCAGGCTGCCAAGCTTCCCTGTCCTTCACCATCTCCCAGAGTTTGCTCAGACTCATGTCCATTGAGTCAATGATGCCACCCAACCATTTCATCCTCTGTTACCCTCTTCTCCTCTGCCCTCAGTATCTCCTGGCATCAAGTTCTTTTCCAATGAGTCAGCTGTTTGCATCAGGTGGCCAAAGTATTGGAGCCTCAGCTTTAGCATCAGTCCTTGCCTGTTACTCCAGGTATCTCTTGACTAGGGAAGTCCCTACTTGATCCTTTTGATCTCACTTCAAACACCTCCATCACCAGAAAGCCTACTCTGGTATACTCTCTTTCCCTTAAGGAAAGAGAGTTTTTGTATTAATCTTTCGTATTTGCAGAGCAGGTACTGTGTATGTAGAGCATCCTGCAACCCAGCACCCACAATTGTTCAGGCAGGCTGGGGGACAAATGATGTCTACAGAATAGTGTGAGAGTGCCATTTATGTGTCAGGCCTTTTCAGGGTGTTGAGGTGAGAGCTCCAAAAAAGCTGGTTGAGATCTCTGCCCTCCTGGACTGTACATTTCAGTTTAGGGAGATTGGTTAACTCAGAGTTAGGTTTCTCATCTATGAAATGAGGATTACAACAGTAGCCACAGCAGACAGCAGTCAGACGGACTGAAAGGTCATAGAGAAGGTGCTCACAGCCTCTAGTTCATGGTAGACCTTTGAGAATTGTTACCCATTATCTGCCTAGAGAGCTTGCATTTCTGAAGTTTTGGTTGATTCCTGTGAGACACACCTACGTTGCTAACAATAACATTTCTGGCTGAGGCAACAGGAGCAAACACTACAAGCTTGATTCTGCTTCAGTGATTAACTAGCTGTGTGGCCTTGGGCAAACTGCTTGAAGTCTCCGATTCTCATTTTCCCCAGACTTAAAAATGCAGGCACAAATAGACAAATGCTGTAGGCTTCCACTTGTATGAGGTACTAATAGTCAAAATCAGAGAGATAGAGAGTAGAACAGTGGTTGCCAGGGACTGGAGAGAGGGAGAAAAGGGAGTTACCCTTGAATGGGTGTAGAGTTTCAGTTTTATAAGATGGAAAGAATTATGGAGATGGAAGGTGGTGATAGTTGCATGTCATTATGAATTTATTTAATACCATGGAAGTGTATGCTCATGGTGGTCACTATGAGCTGACCCTATTCAACACACCCATCGCCTCTCCTCTCCTTTCTCTCAATGCTGTGTCAATCAGACATCACACCAGCACCCCACCCAAACTGCCTTTGTCGAGGTCTGCATGCCTCCTGCACAGCTAAGCCTCCGCTCACGCTGCCTCTCAGGGGCACTCGGTGGGCAGTAAGTCATTGTCTCCATGAGATGAGTCTGCCCTTGGCATCCCAACACCACAGTCTCCTGTCTTCGATTTCGTCATCTGTTTCTGCTCAGCCTCTTCTGCGGGTTTCTCCTCGTCACCCTGACCTCTTGATGTTGTAGGTACAGTCCTTAGGTATCTGCTTGTCTCTATACTTGTTCACAAGAAGATAGCATCTTGTTTCATGGTTTCAAATGTTATATGTAAATTGTCAAGTCGATAGATAGATAGATTGATAACCTTCAACCCTAAATAACCCCCTTAACTACATGCTCAACTATCTACTGAACATATCGCTAGATGCCTTGTATGTAGCTCAGATTTAGTATGCAAAAGGCCATATACAAAAACTAGCCTCTTCTCTAATCTACTCCCATCTCAATTAATGATATCTTCATTCTTCCAGACACTCAGATAAAATCTATATAATCTCCCTGTCTTCTTCTCCTTCTACACCTTACATTCAATCTATCAGCAAATCCTGTCATTTCTACACTTAAAACGCATTCTTACCACCTCCATCACTCTGGTCCAAGCCACACTTGGCTCTCATCTGGATTATTGCTAAGCTAGGATTGCTCTTGATTAAGCTCCTTGCCTCTACCCCGGCCTCATTCAGTGTATTCTCAATACAGCAGCTTGAGAAGCCCTACTTAGCATCCATCAAATCTTGTCATCCCTCTACTCAAAGTCCTGCACTAACTTCCTGTCTTTTACTTTCAGAGTAAAAGCAAGTGTCCTTATAATGGCCCAGAAGGCTGTCCATGATTTGATCTCTATTATTTCCCTATTTCATCTCTATTTCCCTCTGTTAACCCCCCTTTCCCTCCACTGGCCTGGGGCTGACCTGCCTGGAAGCAGAAGATAAATTGCTGGGGATGTTTTCATACTTGATGTGGAGGCAGGATACAAGGACAATTGGACTTTTCTCAGGGGAGACCTCTTACACATCTTCAGTGTGGGGCGGCCACTGGGTCCCAGGTCAGCTGCTTGCCTGAGCTCATTGTTGGAAGCCCACATTGTTAGGAACAATAACTGGCTCCCGGGAGGACCTGGGATGCAAGGCTGTGAATGGGCTTTTGCTCCATTTATGCAGATGGAAAGGGATTTTCTCAGGGATATAATTTTTAGGCTCTTTCTCTGACTGTCATACAGTCACCTGAGACCAGAGGTGGGTGTGTTTCACTGTGGGAGGGACACATGTTTGCAGACTGGATGTTCTTCTCAACTGCAGGTCAGTCTCAGGCCTTCATGACAACAAATGTGGACCTTGGAACTGAAGGATGACCTTCCAGCAGAACTTATACCCTGCTTCCTAGAAGTTACAGGCATTGTTTTAATAATGAATAAGTTCGTGGCCACCATGACCAGCTTGCCCTGTGTTCGCCAACATTGTCCTCTGACTTAGAGTGATTTGTGGCAACCTGGCTGGGTTTCTGCTTCCCTGTGTGTATGGGGCGTTTTCAGGCAGGCTTAGGTGCCACATGCTACTGTTGCCCTGCCTATTTTCTGCCCTGTGGTCACAGCACTCAGACAGCTCATCACCTCCGCTGGTTGCGTCTCTGCTCCTTTGCCTTTGAGATTTTGCCCTGGGGAGCTTGCTCAGCTGTAGCCCAGGAAACTGACAGAGGAGGGCATTTAATGCCCCGGGGCAACCCTCCACCAGGGAAAAACAGGGCTCAGTGGATGAATGCCCATACCCCTGTCTTCAGGTGGAACAATTCTTTGAGACACTTAGCACGGGTTTGCAGAGAGTTCCTGGTGGAAATGAGCCCAGTTACCCACGAGGCAGTTCATTCTTTACTGACTATACTCCCTCCCTGTTTCAGTCTCTCCACTTTTTCCAAATAAACTACTTGCACCCAATATCCTGTCTCTATTCTTATGGAAACCCAATTTAGGCAGTGAGGGAGGCAAGTAAAAGATAGAGTCAAAACCTTTTAACTCACTGAAGACTTGCTGGGTGCTAGATCCTTCAAGAGGATAATGACCCCCCAAGGCACACATTTTCCTCCTCACTTTACAGATGATAAACCAAGACAGAAAAAGGTTAAGTNGGGATTGGAATGAAAACTGACCTTTTCCAGTCCTGTGGCCACTGCTGAGTTTTCCAAATTTGCTGGCATATTGGGTGCAGCACTTTGACAGCATCATCTTTCGGGATTTGAAACAGCTCAACTGGAATTCCATCACCTCCACTAGCTTTGTTCATAGTGATGCTTCCTAAGGCCCACTTGACTTCACATTCCAGGATGTCTGGCTTTAGGTGAGTGTCAGTGATCACACCATCGTGATTATCTGGGTCTTGAAGATCTTTTTTGGACAGTTCTTCTGTGTATTCTTGCCACCTCTTAATATCTTCTGCTTCTGTTAGGTTCATACCATTTCCTTTATTGAGCCCATCTGTGCATGAAATGTTCCCTTGGTATCTCTAATTTTCTTGAAGAGATATCTAGTCCTTCCCAGTCTACTGTTTTTCTCTATTTCTTTGCATTGATCACTGAGGAAGGCTTTCTTATCTCTTCTTGCTGTTCTTTGGAACTGTGCATTCAAATGGGTATATCTTTCCTTTTCTCCTTTGCTTTTCACTTCTCTTCTTTTCACAGCTATTTGTAAGGCCTCCTCAGACAGCCATTTTGCTTTTTTGCATTTCTTTTTCTTTGGGATAGTCTTGATCCCTGTCTCCTGTACAATGTCATGAACCTCTGTCCACAGTTCATCAGGCACTCTCTAGTCCCTTAAATCTATTTCTCACTTCCACTGTATAGTCATAAGGGATTTGATTTATGTCATACCTGAATGGTCTAGTGGTTTTCCCTCCTTTCTTCACTTTAAGTCTGAATTTGGCAATAAGGAATTTATGATCAGTTCAGTTCAGTTCAGTTGCTCAGTTGTGTCTGACTCTTTGCGACCCCATGAATCGCAGCACACCAGGCCTCCCTGTCCATCACCAACTCCCAGAGTTCATTCAGACTCACGTCCATCGAGTCAGTGATGCCAGCAAGCCATCTCATCCTCTGTCGTACCCTTTTCTTTCTGCCCCCAATCCCTCCCAGCATCAGAGTTTATGATCAACTATACTCCAATACAAAATAAAAGTTCAAAAAAAAAAAGAACAGCTGAGGAGTATGTATGTTCATAGAAGTATTTTATTTAATAAATATAATTCCCAAAGGGGAAAAAAAAGTTAGAGGAGTCATACTACTCGATTTCAAAGCTAACTATAAAGTCACTGTAATCAAAACACATATCATTAGCATAAAGGCATACACACACACACACACACACACACACACACACACACACATAAATGTGTGTGTTAACTTATATATGGAACAAAATAAGGAAGCCAAGAACAGATCCACATATGTATGGAAAATTGATTCTCAACAAAGTTGTCTAGGACATTCAATGGAGAATGGATTCTCTTTTCAAATTGTAACTGGAATTATCTTGATATCCCTTTGGGAAAAAAGGGATATAAAATCAAATGCAAAAAAAATATCCCAAAATGTAAAAATCAAAACTCTAAGGGCTTCTGTTTCAAGATGGTGGAGCAGAAGAACATACACTCATGTCCTCTTGTGAGAGCACCAAAACAGTAACTAGCTGTTGAACAATGATCAACAGGACACTGGAACCCATCAAAAAAAGACGATATGCAATGTCCAAAGACAAAGAAGAAGCCACAGCAGTTGGTCGGAGGAGCATGACGACGATAAAATCAAATCCCATATCTGACAAGTGTGTGACACACAGACTGGATAACAGTAATACCAAAGAAGTTCTCACACTGTTGTAAAGGCTCTGAACCCAACATCAGGCTTCCCAGCCTAGGGATCTGGTGTTGAGGGTCAGTAGGATTTGATTACAGGACTTATAAAGGACTGGGGAAACAAGAGACACCAGCCTGCAAGGGCATAAACAAAATTTTGCATGCACCAAGACCCAGGGGAGAGAAGCAGTGACCCCAGAGGAGACCAAACCAAAACTACATACTAGTGTTGGAGGGCCTCCTGTGGAGGCATGGGTCAGCAGCGGCTCACCACAAGGACAGGGGCACTGGAAGGTTTCCCTTGGCACAAACCCTTTTGAAGTTCACCGTTAACCCAACCATAGAGCCCATAGACCCCAGAGCTTGGTTACCCTCACGCCAAACAACTACCAGGGAGCAGTGCAACTCCACCCATCAGCAGATAATTGGATTAAAGCTTTACTGAGCAAGGCCCTGCCCACCAGAGCAAGATCCAGTTTTTCCCATGCCACTCCCTTCCATCAAGAAAAGAAGCCTCAGCCTCACCCATCAGAGGGAAGACAGAAACCATATAGGTTTCTCAAGAGGCAGGTCAGGTGGTCTGGTATTCCCATCTCTTTCAGAATTTTCCACAGTTGATTGTGATCCACACAGTCAAAGGCTTTGGCATAGTCAATAAAGCAGAAATATATGTTTTTTCTGGAACTCTCGTTTTTTCGATGATCCAGCGGATGTTGGCAATTTATCTCTGGTTCCTCTGCCTTTTCTAAAACCAGCTTGAACATCTGGAAGTTCATGGTTCACGTACTGCTGAAGCCTGGCTTGGAGAATTTTGAGCATTACTTTACTAGCGTGTGAGATGAGTGCAATTGTGCAGTAGTTTGAGCATTCTTTGGCATTGCCTTTCTTTGAGATTGGAATGAAAATTGACCTTTTCCAGTCCTGTGGCCACTGCTGAGTTTTTAATTCCCTTAAATGTAAATGGATTAAATGCACCAACCAAAAGACATAGACTGGCTGGGAGACGAAAACACGTGCGTGTATGCACTTCCACTTACCACAAAACTCTACTTGACAGCCCCCCAAAATTGTATGTAATTATTTTATATTGTTAAGTTAATCATGTCCCCAATATGAATTGCAATTGTAATTATTTGTTGTCTGGCTATTGACTGTGAAAACTGATAAACATCTTTTACTATTGTGATGATGTAACTACTTCACTGACTCATTTGGTCAACAGAAAAATAAGAACTCTATATAACCAAAACTAGGATCTAATAAGAAAGCCTGTAATCACTTTTTAAAATCCAGATTCATATTAAAATTATCTTGAAATTTTTTGAAAAATACAAATACTCAGGCATTGCTTTTTTTCTCCACAGCTCCAGATATGTTTCCAATGAATAGTCCTGTTTAAAAATAACTGGACTATATGATGATCATTTATTTTTATCTAGTATGTTTCACTTTTTCTATTTCATATTCATTGCTCCCATTTCATTTAGTTTATGTTCTCCAATTTCTCCTTTTTTTTTTTGCTGTTCTTTTTCAAGCCTTTATCAACTGTAGTAAAGCTTTTGTTTACATATATATAAGTATGTACAATATACATATTAGAAAACTTATCAATTTTTGCCTAACTAAAAAAAAATTATGACATTTTGATTCCACTTGTTTGACTTAGTATGAATACAATGCTATATTTCTAATAAAAAATAGATATGCAACAAGCAACAAAGGTTTACTGTAAAACATAGGGAACTATAGTCAATATCTTATAATAACCTATGATAGAAAATAATTTGAAAAATAATATATGTGTATTTGTATAACTGAATCACCTTGCTATGCACTTGGAACAGTGTAAGTCAACTATACTTCAATAAAATATACATATATATATATTCTTTTAAACTGTAAAACTTCTAAGAGAAAACATAGTAAAATATCTTTGTGATTTCAAGATAGACAAAATTTTTTTTAATGACAAAGAATTTTTTTAATCTAGGCCATAAAAAGCACAAACTAATATTTAAAAAATTATGTTGGATTTCTTCAAAATTAAAAACTTCTACACATCAAAAGATCATGGTATATGGTCCCACCACTTCATGGCAAATAGATGGAGAAAAAATGGAAACAGTGACAGGCTTTATTTTCTTGGATTCCAAATTCACTGTGGATGGTGACTGCAGCCATGAAATTAAAAGACGCTTGCTCCTTGGAAGAAAAGCAAGACAAACCTAGATAGCATATTAAAAAGCAAAGACATTACTCTGCCTGCAAAGGTATGTGCAGTCAAAGCTATGGTTTTTCCAGTAGTCATGCACAAATATGAAAGCAGGACAATAAAAAAAGGCTGAGTGTCAAATAATTGATGCCTTTGAACTGTGGTGCTGGAGAAGATTCTTGAGAGTCCCTTGGACAGCAAGGAGATCAAACCAGTCAATCCCAAAGGAAATCTACCCTGAATATTCACTGGAAGGACTGATGCTGAAGCTGAAGCTCCAATACTTTGGCCACATAATGAGAAGAGCTGACTCACTGGAAAAGACCCTGATGCAGAGATAGATCAAAGGCAGGAGGAGAAGGGGATGACAGAAGACAAACTTGTTGGATGGTACAACCAACTCAATGTACATGAGTTTGAGCAAACTCTAGGAGAATGGTGAAGGACAGGGAAATCTGGCAAGCTGCAGTCCATGGGATCACAAAGAGTTGGACACAACTGAGTGACTGAACAACATACATCAAAAGACACCATTTTTAAAAAGTAAAAAGCAAGTAATAATCCGGGAGGAAAAATCTACATTTATCTTTCTTTTTTCAAATTTGTAAAAATTTATTTAATTGGAGGCTAATTACAATATTATAGTGGCTTTTGCCATGAATCAGCCATGGGTGTACATGTGTTCCCCATCCTGAACCCCCCTCCCACCTCCCTCCCCATCCCATCCCTCAGGGTCAACCCAGTGCACCAGCCCTGAGCACCCTGTCTCATGCGTCAAACTTGGACTGGCAATCTATTTCACATAGGGTAATAAACATGTTTCAATGCTATTCTCTCAAATCATCCCACCCTTACCTTCTCCCAC
>SJYV01008279.1:597793-662536 GCA_006410875.1 Neotragus pygmaeus
TTTTGTAGCTTGCTTCACACAGCTCTTGATACAAATTAGGTTTATACCTAATACCTAGGTGACAGACTTTATTTTCCTGGACTCCAAAATCACTGCAAATGGTGACTGCAGCCATGAAATTAAAAGACGCTTGCACCTTGGAAGAAAAGCCATGACAAACCTCAACAGTATATTAAAAAGTGGAGATGTTACTTTGCCAACTAAGGTCCACGTAGTTAAAGCTATGGTTTTTCCAGTAGCCATGTATGGATGTGAGAGTTGGACTATAAGCTGAATGCTGAAGAATTGATGCTTTTGAAGTGTGGTGTTGAAGACTCTTGAGAGTTCCTTGGACTGCAAGGAGACCCAGCCAGTTAATCCTAAAGGAAATCAGTCCTGAATGTTCATTGGAAGGACTGATGCTGAAGCTTGGCCACTTGATGTGAAGGACTGACTCATTGGAAAAGACCCTGATGTTGGGAAAGATTGAAGGCAGGAGAAGAAGGGGACGACAGAGGATGAGATGATTGGATGGCATCACCAACTCAATGGACATGAGTTTGAGCAAGCTCTGGGAGTTGGTGATGGACAGGGAAGCCTGGTGTGCTGTAGTCCATGGGGTTACAAAGAGTCAGACACGACTGAGAGACTGAACTGAACTGATTACCTTTCTTGGAGGTAATTTAAATGGTCACATGCTTGCTTCAGTATGTGCTGTGCTTGCTCAGTTGTGTCCGATTCTTTGAGACTCCACGGTTTGTAGTCCACCAGGCTTCTCAGTCCATGGAATTCTCCAAGCAAAAATACTGCAGTGGGTTGCCATGCCCTCCTCCAGGGGATCTTCCCAACCCAGGGATCGAACCCAGATCTCCCGTATTGCAGGCTGTGCCACCAGGGAGGCCCTTGTTTCAGTACAGAAATGCAACTGATTTTGTGCATTGATCTTGTTTCCTGCCATCTTGCTGAACTCAGTTCTGGGAGTTTTTTGATTGATTTGATTGATCGTTTGTGGATTTTCAGTAGATTCTTTAGGATTTTCTATGTAGAAACTCATGGTATGTGCAGTTTTATTTCCTCATTTCCAATCTGTATCCTTTCCTTCTCCCTCTCTCTCTCCACTTGTTGAATAAGAGTTGTGAGGATAGATATTTTTGCATTTTTCCTTATCTTGGAAAGAAAACATTGTCTTCCACCACTGAGTATAGTGATAGCTGTAGGGTTTTTGTGGATGTTATCAAGTTGAGGAAATTCCTCCCTATTTCTAGTTTGAGAGTTTTCGTCATTAATAGGTGTTAGATCTGTCAAGTGCTTTTTCTGCATCAACTGACATGATAATGAAATTTATTTCCTCTTTAATTTGATGTGATGGATTATAATGATTGACTTTCTCAATATTGAAACTAAGATCTGACTTAGTCATAATATATAATGTTATACAATATTAAATCCTATTTGCCAATATGTTGTTGAGGAATTTTATATCTAAGTTCATGACATACATTGGGCTATAGTTTTCTTTCTTATGTATAATCTTTCTTTACTGTTGCTATCAAGCTAGTAATTTCCTCATAAAATGAGTTGGGAAGTGTGGCTTCTTTTTCTAATTTTTGAAGAGATTGTATAAAATTGGTGTGAATTCTTGTTTATGGGAAATAGATGGGGAAACACTGGAAACAGTGTCAGCCTTTATTTTGGGGGGCTCCAAAATCACTGCAGATGGTGATTGCAGCCATGAAATTAAAAGACGCTTACTCCTTGGAAGGAAAGTTATGACCAACCTAGATAGTATATTCAAAAGCAGAGACATTACTTTGGCGACTAAGGTCTGTCTAGTCAAGGCTATGGCTTTTCCAGTAGTCATGTATGGATGTGAGAGTTGGACTGTGAGTGACGAAGAATTGATNTTTCTGTGTTGTCTGTTGTGATTTCTCCATTTTCATTTCTAATTTTGTTGATTTGATTCTTCTCCCTTTTTTTCTTGATGAGTGTGGTGAATGGTTATTTATATTCTCAAAAACCCAGCTTTTAGCTTTGTTGATTTTTTGCTATGGTCTCCTTTGTTTCTTTTGCATTTAAGATTTCTTTCCTTCTCCTAATCCTGGGGTTCTTCTTCTTTTTCTAGTTGCTTTAGGTGTAGAGTTAGGTTATTTGATTTTTCTCCTGTTTCTTGAGGTAAGCTTGTGTTACTATGAACCTTCCCCTTAGTACTGCTTTTACTGAATCCCATAGGTTTGGGGTTGTTGTGTTTTCATTTTCATTCATTTCTATGCATATTTTGATTTTTTTTAATTTCTTGTGATTTGTTGGTTATTCAGAAGTGTGCTGTGTAGCCTCCATATGTTTGTATTTTTAATCATTTTTTTTTTCCTGTAGTTGACATCTAACCTTACCACATTGTGATCAGAAAAGATATTTGAGATGATTTCAATTTTTTAATTTTTTAATTTACCAGAGCTAGATTTATGGCCCAAGATGTGATCTATCATGGAGAAGTTTCCATGTACACTTGAGAAAAAGGTGAAATTCATTGTTTTAGGGTGAAATGTCTTATAGATATCAATTAGGTCTAACTGGTCCTTTATATCATTTAAAGTTTGTGTCTCTTTGCTAATTTTCTGTTTAGTTGATATATCCATCAGTGTGAGTGGGGAATTAAAGTCTCCCACTATTATGGTGCTACTGTTAACTTCCCCTTTCATACCTGTTAGCATTTGCCTTACACATTGTGGTGCATATATAATTGTTATTTCTTCTTCTTGGATTGATCCTTTGATCGTTATGTAGTGTCCTTCTTTCTCTCTTTTCATGGCCTTTATTTCAAAGTCTATTTTATCTGATATAAGTATTGCTACTCCTGCTTTCTTTTGGTCTCCACTTGCATGAAATATCTTTTTCCAGCCCTTTACTTTCAGTCTGTATGTGTCCCTTGTTTTGAGGCAGGTCTCTTGTAGATAGCATATATAGGGGTCTTGTTTTTGTATCCATTCAGCCAGTCTTTGTCTTTTGGTTGGGGCATTCAATCCATTTACATTTAAGGTAATTATTGATAAGTACGATCCCGTTGCCATTTACTTTGTTGTTTTGGGTTCGAGTTTATAAACCTTTTCTGTGTTTCCTGTCTAGAGAAGATCCTTTAGCATTTGTAGAAGAGCTGGTTTGGTGGTCCTGAATTCTCTCAGCTTTTGCTTGTCTGTAAAGCTTTTGATTTCTCCTTCATATTTGAATGAGATCCTTGCTGGGTACAGTAATCTGGGCTGTAGGTTTTTCTCTTTCATCACTTTAAGTATTTCCTGCCATTCCCTGCTGGCCTGAAGAGTTTCTATTGAAAGATTAGCCATTATCCTTATGGGAATCCACTTGTGTGTTATTTGTTGTTTTTCCCTTGCTGCTTTTAATATTTGTTCTTTGTGTTTGATCTTTAATTAATTTAAATAACGTGTCTTGGGGTGTTTTGTCTTGGGTTTATCCTGTTTGGGACTCTCTGGGTTTCTTGGGCTTGGGTGGCTATTTCCTTCCCCATTTGGGGGAAGTTTTCAACTATTATCTCAAGAATTTTCTCATGGTCTCTCTTTTTGTCTTTTTCTTCTGGGACTCCTATGATTTGAATGTTGGGGTGTTTAACATTGTCCAGAGGTCTCTGAGGTTGTCTTCATTTAATTCTTTTTTTCTTTTTTCCTGTCTGCTTCATTTATTTCCACCATTCTATCTACCACCTCACTTATCCTATCTTCCGTCTCTGTTATTCTACTGTTGGTTCCCTCCAGAGTGCTTTTGATCTCAGTTATTGCATTATCCACTATTGACTGACTCATTTTTATTTCTTCTAGGCCCTTGTTAAACTTTTCTTGCATCTTCTCAATCCTTGTTTCCAGACTATTTATCTGTAACTCCATTTTGTGTTCAAGATTTTGGATCATTTTTACTATCATTATTATGAATTCTTTTTCAGATAGACTCCCTATCTCCTTCTCTTTTGTTTGGTTTGGTAGACATTTATTATGCTCCTTTACCTGATGAATATTTCTCTGCCTTTTTATCTTGTTTAGATTGCTGTGTTTGGGGTGGCCTTTCTGTAGGCTGGAAGTTTGTGGTTCCTCTTTATTGTGGAGGTTCCTCCTTGTGGGTGGGGTTGGACAAGTGGCTTGTCAAAGTTTCCTGGTTATAGAAGCTTGTGTGGATGTTCTGGTGGGTGGAGCTGGATCTCTTCTTGCTGGAGTGCAATGAAGTGTCCAGTAGTGAGTTTTGAGGTGTCTGTGNGTTCCTCCTTGTGGGTGGGGTTGGACAAGTGGCTTGTCAAAGTTTCCTGGTTATAGAAGCTTGTGTGGATGTTCTGGTGGGTGGAGCTGGATCTCTTCTTGCTGGAGTGCAATGAAGTGTCCAGTAGTGAGTTTTGAGGTGTCTGTGGGTTTGGTGTGATTTTTGACTGCCTGTATTTTAATGTTCAGGGTTATGTCCCTGTGTTGTTGGAGAATTAGCTTGGTATGTCTTGCTCTGAAACCTGTTGGCTCTTGGGTGGAGCTTGGTTTCAGTGTAGGCTCTTGGATGAGCTCTTGTCGATTAACGTTTCCTGGAGTCAGGAGTTTTCCAGTATTCTCAAGTTTTGGATTTAAGCCTCCTGCCTCTGGTTTGCAGTCTTATTCTTATAGTAGCCTCAACACCTCTCCATCCATACAGCACTGAGGATAAAACATCTATGTTAATGGTGGAAAGATTCTCCACAGTGAGGGACACCCAGAGAGGTTGAGTTACATGGAGAAGAGAAGAGGGAGGAGGGAGTTAGAGGTGACGAGGAGGAGAAGAGGAGGAATCAAAAGGGGAGAGAGCAAGCTAGCCAGTAATCAATTCCCTATCTGCTCTCCACAGTCTAGAACACTCAGAGAGGTTCACGGAGTTACACAGAGAAGAGAAGGGGGAGGAAGGCGATAGAGGTGACCTGGGGGAGCAGAGGGAGAGTCAAAAGTAGAGAGACCAATCTAGCCAGTAATCAGTTCCCTAAGTATTCTCCACAGCCTGGAACACCAAAGAGATTCAAAGAGTTAAGTAGAGAAGAGAAGGGGGAGGGAGGAGATAGAGGTGACCTGGGGGAGAAAAAGGAGAGTCAAAAGGGGAGAAAGCAATCAAGTCAGTAATCACACTCCTAAGTAAAAATGGGTACCGAAGATTGGATTCCTAAAGGTACAAAATTGATAACAAATACCAAAAAGCAAAGATTAAAAATCCAGAGTAGAGATTAGACTCTCAAAAATACAATATTAAAAAATAAAACAAAATTTCAAAAATTATAAAATATATATATATGAAATTTGCTTTAAAATAGGGTCTTTTTTTGGCAAGGTAATAGTAGGTTTTAAAAATTAAAATTAAAGGAGTAATAAATAAGTAAGTAAGTGAAGTCGCTAAGTCGTGTTTGACTCTTTGCAACCCCATGGACTGTAGCCTACCAGGCTCCTCTGTCCATGGGATTTTCCAGGCAAGAATACTGGAGTGGGTTGCCATTTCCTTCTCCAGGGGATCTTCCTGGCTCAGGGATCAAACCCAGGTCTCTGGCATTGCAGGCAGACGCTTTACCCTCTGAGCCACCAGGGAAGTCATAAGAACTTTAAATTTAAAAAAAAATTTTTAATTAAAAAATGATAATAGTAAAATATATACAGGAATTTCTCTGGAGCTTTTGAGGGCAGTGTGCGGTCAGTTCAGTTTCAGATAGTTCCTTGTTCCAGCTTATACTTCATCTTAAGGTCTACAGGCCCCTTCCAATGTAGTCAGTGCTAACTACATGATTTTAATCTGTTGCATCTGTCACTTCCAAAGCGGTTCCCTCTTCTTTATTTGGCTTCTTCTGTTTGCAAGTCTCTTCAGCGTTTAATTTCCACCCTGACACAAGGGGGCAAAGGTGGTCATTCATTTAGGTTCACTTGTTCAGTTGTGCTGTGGGGAGGGAGGAACACTGCAAACAAATATCACTGGCATATCTGGGGAGTGCTCGCAGTGTCTGGATCATGCTGGGTTGCCCCCACTCACGTGTGCCTTCTCAATCTATACTGCTCAGGCTCCAGGTTGCTCTGCAGGGGAACTGTCTAAAGTGGGCCCTGGGTTGCATGCACTTCCCAGGTCTAAGCCACTCAGGTTCAGGTTCTTGGGTACTCCACAAAGGCACAGACTCCTTTGAACCTGCATTTTGTGCCCTGCCCAGGTCCAAGCAGCTCAGGCAACCAAGTGCTTTACAAGCACATTTTCCCCGGTGGGCAATGCGTCATCACCTCCCAGGTCCCACCCACTTGGCTTCCTGGGTGCGCCACGAGAGTGCCGTCTCAGGTGTGCTGTGTGTCTCCTCTGGGGAGCTGATCTCTGACTGCGACCCTCCTGGCGGATGTCAACCATCCAGAATCCCAGGAAGACTTGGTTAGCAGCTGGGAGCCCACTCTCAGTTTGGTAGAGGATACCATCTCCAGGGATGAGATTGCCCCTTGCCTTCCGGCTCTGGCTGTCGCCCGTTTGCCTCTCCACCTCCAGTGGGGGGAGGGGCCAGTCCGCAGCCAGCTAGCTCTCCTCTGCTATTCACTCAGTCCTTCGTTCTGTGAGTGGGCCAGGCTGTGCCTCAGGTTACAGCTTTTCCAGGCAAAGTTCTCTCTCTCCTTCTCTCTTTGGCTATCCCACAGTTTAGACTGCTATCTCCTGTTAGCTCCCTCAGATTGTCCTCAGGGCATTCAGGCCCTGTCCTTACCCTGAGCATATAGCTGGCACCTCCCTGTTCAGTGCCAGCTCACCGCTGGCGGACGCAAGCATCTGCGTTACTTCTCTGCTGGGAGTTGCGGTTAGGTGAGTGATATGTGGGGGTGTTTTTTTTTTTCCTCCTGGTTATGTTGTCCTCTGATATTCCAAAACTCCCCACAGACCCACCGGTGAGAGGGTTTCCTGGTGTTTAGAAACTTCTCCTTCATGACTCCTTTCCCAGAATGGGTCTCTGTCCCTAACTCTTTTGTCTCTCTTTTTCTCTTTTATATTTTGTCCTACCTCCTTTTGAAGAGACTAGGATGCCTTTCTGGGTGGCTGGTGTCCTCCACCAGCATTCAGAAGTTGTTCTGCGAAATTTGTTCAGCATTCAAATCATCTTTCGATGAATTTGTGGGGAGAAAGTGGTCTCACCATCCTATTTCATCATCTTTCTGCTCTCCTTTATCTTTCAATTATACTAAATTTACAAAGAACTCTTACAATTCTGTAATGATCCAAAAACCAACCCAATGTTTTTAAACTGGCAAAGGCAAATAAACACTTTACCAACCAAAGGATACAGACACCCAATAAACATGTGCTCAACATCATTAGAAGTCAGAGAAATACATATGAAAACAACAATAAAATACCACCTACACAAACTATTACAATGGCTAATATTAAAAAGGCTGACAGTATCAAATGCTGGCAAGCAAGTAAAGCAACTGAAACTATTCAATTGTTGGTGAGCACGCCAAATGATACAACTTTGGAAAGTATTTGGTACCTTTTTGTAAAGCACCATATGATCCACCAATTTCACTCCTACTGTATCTTTCCAACCATGAGAAATAAAACGTTTATACAAAGACTTGCAAATGAATGGTCGTAGTAGCTTTGATCATTTTAGCCTAAAACATCAAATGTCCTGTATGTCCACCAACAGATAAATGGATAAACAAATTATGAAATATCAAAGTAATAGAATTCAACTCAGAAATAAAAAGAACAAATTACTGATGCATACAACATAGATTAGTCATAGAATATTGTGCTAAGTGCAAGAATTCAGACACAATAGATATATATAGTAGTATTCAACTATACAATTCCATTCATATGCAACTCTAATGAAGGCAAATCTAAGTGATAGAAAGGAGAGCAGCTATTTATTATCTGGGATTAAGAATAGGAGTGAAGATTAACTGGGAATAGGTAAAAGGAAACCTTCTGAGATGATGGAACTGTCCAATAACTTGATCATGGTGGTGATTACACAGGTCTCTAAATTTATTAAAATAATCTGAATTGTATATTTTAAATATAATTTCATTTTATGCTAATTATACCTTTTAGGTTAATTACCTTAATGAGATAATTACACCATATAGAGTTAATTATAAAAAAAATACAGAGACAAGATTTACACAAAAAGATGTTCATTCTTTATAGCAATAGAAAAACATGAGAACAATTAAATGTTCATTAATATTTATCTGGTTAAATTAACTGTGATATACATTCATTCATATAGTGGAAAACTATGTAACCTTTAAAGATATATGTGTATTGACACATTAGCCTTTGATACATTAAGTGAATAAATCAGCTTAAAGAATATGTATACACATACACTTCTGTGTGGTTTACAAAAGCATCAAAAAGTCTAAAAGAATATATATTAAATAGAGAACAGTGGCCTTTTGTTGTTGTTGTTACTTGGGCTATTTGGCAGGGGATTTTTATTTTCTTTGCATGTTTCTCTTAATAATAAATACATATTATGCTAAAGAAGTAAAGATATTTCCATGTTAAAGGGGAAATAAAGGTCAATAAGCCAATCTTTGAGTAACCAAAACAGTATATCTAGGTAAAGAGAAGCACTCTTAAGAAGAGGAAAAGTTTCAGGGAACATTCTGTAGCCTGCTCCTTCCCTTCCTGCCAAAATCATCCTCTTCAAAAATTCTTCTCATTCTAGCCCTGAGAAAGCCCAGTTTTTTCCTCAATGGGTAATCTTCTATTAAAGAAAAATGTTTTTGAAAGAAAACAAAATATTTTAAGTTACTTTCAAATTTTAAAAAGTAATCAATTGTTATACAAAGTATTTAGATATAAACTTCATAAACATGGACAAAATTTGTTTATACTGAAAGATCCTTTAAAATCTATAGTGCTATATAATTTTCAAGTTTCACACACATGATTTCATATAATCCCATAATAACCCCCTTTTCGAAATTCCCTACCTTTACATTGCCCCTCCCCCATTTCCCAATCCCCACATTAACCACTATTCTCAATATTTGTATTTATCTCTATAGAGTTTTTTCTCTAAATTTGTGAGCCTGCTTTTTTTGTTTAATTCACTAGTGTGTTGTATTTTTTAGATCCCACATAAGTGATATACAGTATCTGTCTGTCTGATTTCACTTAGCGTAATACCCTCCAAGTCCATCCACATTGCTACAAATGGTAAAATTTCATTCTTTTTTATGGCTGGGTTGTATTTCACTGTGTGCGTGTGTGTGTGTGTGTGTGTACACCACAGAGAGTGTTTGTGTGTGTGTGTACACCACAGAGAGCCCAAATCAGTAAATCAGAAATGAAAGAGAAGATGTTATAAGTGACACCACAGAGACACAAAGGATTGTAAGAGACTGCTTTAAGCAACTATATACCAATAAACTGGATAACCTAGAAGAAATGGACAAGCTTTTAGGTACAATCTCCCAAAACTGAACAAGAAGAAATAGAAAATATGAACCGGCCAATTATCCATAATGAAATTGAATCAGCAATTTTAAAACTCCCAACAAACGTTTAGGACCAGATGGTTTCACTGGTGAATTCTAACAAACATTCAGAGAAGATTTAACACCTATCCTTCTGAAACTATTCCAAAAAACTTCAGAGGAAGGAATAATTCCAAACTTAGTTCTATGAGGTCAGCATCACCCTGATACCAATCACCCTGATACCAAAACAAGACAAAGACATCACACACACACACACAAAAATACAGGCCAACATCATTGATGAATATAGATGCAAAAATCTTCAACAAAATATTAGCAAACTAAATTCAACAGTACATTAAGTGTCTCATATACCATAATCAAATGGGATTTATCCCAGGGATGCAAGGATTTTTCAGTATCTGCAGATCAATGTGATACATCACATTAATAAAGGAAGTATAAGAGCCATATGATCATTTCAATAGATGTAGAAAAAGTTTTTAAACAAACAGACATTTCTCCATAGGAGACATACAGATGGCCAATAAATACTTGCAAAGATGCTTAACATTGCTCATTATTAGAGAAATGTAAATCCAAACTACAATGAGGTATCACCTCCTACCATTCAGAATGACAATCATCAAAAAAAGAAAACAACAACAACTGTAAATGCTGGAGAGGATGTGGAGAAAAGGGAATCCCTACTGCACTATTGGTAGGAATATAAATTGATAAAGCCACCCTGGAGAACAGTATGGAAATTCCTTAAGAAACTAAGAATAAAACTGCCATATGACCCATCAATCCCACTACTGGGCCCATACCCTTAGAAAACCACAATTAAAAAGACACATGTACCCTAATGTTCGTCTCAGCAGTATTTACAATAACAAGGACATGGAAGCAACCTAGATATCCACTGACAGATGAATGGATAAAGAAGATATATAAAAAGAAATATACAACAGAATATTACTTAGCCATAAAAAGGAATGAATTTGAGCCAGCTGTAGTGAGATGCATGAACACAGACACTGTTAGACAGAGTGAAGTAAATCAGAAAGAGAAAGACAAATATTCTATATCAATGCATATATATGGAATCTAGAAAAACCGTACTGATGAACCTATTTACAGGGAAAGAAAGGAGATGCAGACTTAGAGAATGGACTTGTGTAGACAATGGGTATAGGAGAGGGTAGGATGAATTGAGAAAGTAGCACGGACATATATACACTATCATATGTAAAACAGATGACTAGGGGAAAGCTGCTATATAACACAGGGAGCCAAACCTGGCACTCTGTGACCACCTAGAGGGGATGGAACAACGAACGGATGCTTAAGAGGGAAGGATTTATATATATGACTGATTTGTCCTATTCTACAGAAGAAACCAACACAACACTGTAGAGCAATTATCCTCCAATTAAAAAATAAAATTTAAAAAAAAAGCTTTTTAAAAAGTTCAACAGCCATTTATACTAAAACCTCTGCAGAGAGTGGACACAGAGGCAACCTACCTCTAAATAATAAAGGCCATATATGACAAACCCAAAGTAAACTTCATACTGAATAGTGAAAAGCTGAAAGCATTTCCTCTAAGATCAGGAACAAGACAGGGTGTCCACTCTAATCACAAGTATTCAATATAGTTGTGGAAGTCCCAGCCACAGCAATCAGAGAAGGAAAATAAATACAAGGAATACAAGTTGTCACTGTTTCCATATGATATGACACTATTCACAGAAAACCCTTAAGACGCTATCAGCAAACTAACAGCACTCATCAATGAATTCAGTAAAGTTGCCAGATATGAAATTAATATACAAAAATCCGTTGCATTTCTAAAAGTCACAATGAAGTATCAAAAAGAAAAATTAAGGAAACAATCCCATTTATCACCATAACAAAAATAATAAAATACCAAGGAATAAACCTACCGAAGGAAGTAAAAGACCTATACTCAGAAAACTGTAAGACAGTGATGAAACAAACTGAAGATGACACAAACAGATGGAAAGATATACTGTGTTCTTAAACTGCAAGAATTAATATTGCTAAAATGACCATACTTGGAATTCCCTGTCCGTCCAGTGGTTAGGACTCAGAGGAATCTGCAGATTCAATGCAATCCCTATCAAAATATCAATGCCATTTTTCACAGAACTAGAACAAATAATTTCAAATTTTATATGGAAACATACACAGAATTTAAATAAACCTATCAAGGAAACAAAAGAAAAAAAACAATTATTGAGCTGAGGATTTACTTGGGTGTGTCCTGGGGGAAAGGGCTCTTTAATAAGTAAGACTCTACTTAGACAAAAAGTAAAAATACTTGTAAGCCTCCACAAATTTAATTTACTACACATTAAAAAATATAGATATCAGCTTAGGGTTCAAGATGATGTTCAAGTAGAACAACATGCATTCATCTCCTCCTGCGAGGGCATCAAAATCACAACCATCAATAGGAGGACACTGGTACCTAGGGGGAAAAAAAAAGATAACCCATGTCCAAAGACAAAGAAGCCAAGGCGAGGTGGCTTAAAGGTTTACTGAGCATGACCTGTCCAGCAGAGTAAGATCCAGTTTTTCCCACAACCAATCTCTCCCATCAGGAAGATTCCACAAGGCTCTTATACTCATCCATTAGAGGGCAGACAGAATAAAAACTACAATCACAGAAAACTAACCAGGCTGATCACATGGATCACAGCCTTGTCTAACTCAATGAAACTATGAGCCATGTCATGTATGGATACCCAAAACAGGTCATAGTGGAGATTCTGACAAAACATGGTCTACTGGAGAAGGGAATAGCAAGCCAATTCAGCATTCTTGCTTTAAGAACCCCATGAACAGTATGAAAAGGCAAAAAGATATGACAATGAAAGATTAACCCCCGAGGCCAGTAGGTGTCCAATATGCTACTGGAGAAGAGTGGAGAAACAGCTCCAGAAGAAATGAAGAGGCTGACCAAAGCAGAAACAATGCCCAGGTGTGTATGTGTCTGGTGGTGAAAAGTAAAGTCCAATGCTGTAAAGAACAATACTGCATGGGAACCTGGAATGTTAGGTCCATGAATCAAGGCAAATTAGAAGTGGTCAAACAGGAGATGGCAAGAGTGAACATTGCCATTTTAGGAATCAGTGAACTAAAATGGACCAGAAAGGGTTAATTTAATTCAGATGACCACTATAATACTGTGGCAAGGATTCCTTAGAAGAAATGGAGAAGCCTCATACAAAAGAGTCCAAAATGCAGTACTTGGGTGCAATCTCAAAAATGACAGAATGATTTCAGTTCGCTCGAAAGGCAAACTATCCAATATCACAGATATCCAAGAATATGTCCCAACCACTAATGCTGAAGAAGCTGAAGTTGAACAGTTCTATGAAGACCTAAAAGACCTTCTAGAACACACACACACACACAAAACTGAGGTCCTTTTTATCACGAGGAATTGGAATGCAAAGGTAGGAATTCAAGAGATACCTGGAGTAACAGGCAATTTGGCCTTGGAGTACAAAATGAAGCAGGGCAAAGGTAACAGAGTTTTGCCAAGAGAATGCACTGGTCACAGCAAACACCCTCTTCCAACTACACAAGTAACAACTCTACACATGGGCATCACCAGATGGTCAATACTGAAATCAGACTGATTATATTCTTTGCAGCCAAAGATGGAGAAGCTCTATACAGTCAGCAAAAACAAGACCAGGATGTCATGAACCTCCATCCATAGTTCATCAGGCACTCTTATCAGATCTAGGCCCTTAAATCTATTTCTCACTTCCACTGT
Organism: Neotragus pygmaeus; assembly: GCA_006410875.1. Classification (NCBI taxonomy): domain Eukaryota; kingdom Metazoa; phylum Chordata; class Mammalia; order Artiodactyla; family Bovidae; genus Neotragus; species Neotragus pygmaeus. The sequence continues at coordinate 611,039 of SJYV01008279.1, forward strand.
ATAGTCATAAGGGATTTGATCTAGGTCATACCTGAATGGTCTAGTGGTTTTCCCTTCTTTCTTCAATTTAAGTCTGAATTTGGCAACCAGGAGCTCATCATCTGAGACACAGTCAGCTCCTGGTCTTGGTTTTGTTGACTGTATAGAGCTTCTCCATCTTTGGCTGCAAAGAATATAATCAATCTGATTTCGGTGTTGACCATCTGGTGATGTCCATGTGCAAAGTCTTCTCTTGTGTTGTTGGAAGAGGGTGTTTGCTATGATCAGTGCATTTTCTTGGCNCCCTAAGGACTATCCATAAATGAAAGGGTGAAATCAAGAAAAAACCCTCTCTGAAAAGGGGTATGGTAAGGAAGGATTTTCCTGCACCTAGACTCTGAGTGGAGGAAGAAGTCTCTGCTGGGCACCTGCACCAACAAAACAGGTCTCATGAGACCCAAGCACACACTGTATGGTACGACTGCCAAGCTGAGAATTTAGTTTGAATTGGGCGTGCCCCCAGGTACCTGGTGGCTCAGACAGTAAGGAATCTGCGTTCAATGAAGAGACCAAGGTTCGACCTCTGGGTTGGGAAGATCCCCTGGAGAAGGGCATGGCAACCCACTCCAGCATTCTTGCCTGGAGAATTCCATGGACAGAGGAGCCTAGCAGGCTACAGTCCATGGGGTCACAAAGAGTCAGACATGATTGAGAGACTAACTTTCTTTCGCTTCCTAGGCACCTGGTAGAAACTATATACACCTTTCCTAGAAGAATGCATACTCAACTCAAGCCTCAAAGCATCCGCATAAATGCACTTGCAATAAGTATTTCTTCATGAAATATAAAGCCAGCTGATTTGGGTATGAAATCCAAAACATCTGGGTTAAAATCCCACCTCTACCTTCTGACTACCTTTGTATCCTCAGGCAAGTTGTGAAACTGCAGTTTCTCCTCCTGTAAAATACTTGTCCCATAGCTTTTGAAGGCAGTTTCTGGTACATAACTGTCAAGTACTAGTAGTCGCTATTTGAACACTATCGCTGGTTATTACTTTAACAACCAACTACTTGTAAGTTTACTTAGTAACGCAAAATAAATTTGTCACCACCAAGAAAACACTTCTACGTCATCCACCACCACCCAACATAATTAAACCAGGCTCTAATCCATACTCTGGACAACCCATGAATCAAAAAATGAACCACAATGAAAATTAGAAAAATTTGTATTTAGAATAATGAAAATAATACATGTCAAAAATTATGGAATAAAAAACCTTATGGGATAAAGCTAAGCTTAAAGGGACATCTATAGTGTTAAATGTACATATCAGAAACAACAAATAATGGAAAAAAACAAAGAAAAAATGCTAAACATCCATCTAAAAAAGTTTGAGAAAAAACAGAACCAAACAAATTAATAAACAAGTAAACAGACATACAATGTGTAAGCCTACAAAACCAAAAGTCAGTTCTTTGAAAAGATTGATAAAATTGATAAATTCTTAGTAAGATGAAAAAAATCATCACATATATATTACAGATACTAAAAAGACGTTTTGCACAATTTTACAACAATAAATCTGAAAATTTAGTTAAAATGGGCAAATTCTATATAAATCTAATTTACTAAAACTGACATAAAAAAAGAAACATAAAATCTAAACAGCCCTGTAACTATTTAAAAAATTGAATCTCACAAAGGAAACTCCTGGTCCAGATGGCTTCACCAGTACATTTAAGAATAAAACACCAACCTTACAGAAACCCATTCTATTGACTATATTTTTAAAATATATATCCAATTCATTTTATGAGGCCAGCATGACACTGAAATCAAAATCATTACAGGCCATCTCAGAGATATTACAGATTTAGTTCCAGGCCACCACAATAATGCAAATACTATCACAATAAAGGGAGTCCACACTAATTTTTTGGTTTCCCAGTGCACACAGAAGTTCCATTTGCACTACACAGTAGTTTATTCAGTGTGCAATGGCATTACATCTTTTAAAATGTACATAGCTTAATTTTAAAACATTTTATTGCTAAAAAAACACTAACCATCATCTGACAACACAGGGTTGACACAAACCTTCAAAGTGCTAAAAAACACATTAACTGCAAAGCCCAATAAAACCAGGTAAACATGTTTAAAAGAGGAAAAAATATTTGCCAAGTCTCACTCTAACAGAGAGCTCTCCTAAATCCTAAATAAAATATTAGCAAAGCAAATCCATCAAGGACAACACATTACAATCAAGTTGAGATTATTTCCAAGACACAAGATTTATATAAATAAGTCCAACAAATTTCATCTCACTAATAAAGAAAATAAGAAAATAATGACAATATCATTAGATGCAGAAAAAAGTATTTGCTAAAATTCAACATTTGCTATTTTAAAAATTCTAGCAATCTACATATAAGAAGGAAATTTCTTTTATCTAAAAAAGAGTATAGTAAGCACCTATGGTAACTATTACACTTAATAGTGACCCTGTGAAAGGTGTCCTTTTAATATTGGGAACAAGGAAAAGATAACCAATCTCAGACCTTTCCTCAACACTATCCTGGAGGTTCTAGATAGTAGAGTAAAAAAAGGAAAAGACATTAAAACATTTAAGAGTTAGGAAAGACAAAATCAAACTGTCATTTTTCACAAATAATAGAATTATGCACACAGAAAATACAGAAAGATCTACAGAGGACTTGTTAATATTGAGTTTAAGACTGCTATATATAAGACCAAAATTAATTGCATTTCTATATACAATTATAAAATGATATCATTTACAACATCAGAAATATCAAATACCTAGGAATGAATCCAACGAAAGATATTTAGGACTTCTGCAANAAGATCTACAGAGGACTTGTTAATATTGAGTTTAAGACTGCTATATATAAGACCAAAATTAATTGCATTTCTATATACAATTATAAAATGATATCATTTACAACATCAGAAATATCAAATACCTAGGAATGAATCCAACGAAAGATATTTAGGACTTCTGCAAAAAATTATAAAACATTACTGAGAAAAGTAAAAAGATCTAAATGAAAGACTATGTCATGTTCATAGATGAGAAAGGCTCAACTGTAAAGACGTCAATTCTCCCAAAACTATAGAATCAATGAAATATCAATCAAAATCACAAGAGGTTTTCTCTTGGTCTTATAAAATTTATTATACTCAATCTAAAATTTACATGGAAATATAAAGGGCCAAAAGTAGATAGGATAATCTTGAAGAAGGAAAACAAGATGTGAAGATATGTTCTTTCACACATCAAGACAATTTAAAAGCTATAGAAATGAAGGTGGCATTGCTATAAGGAAAGACCAATGGACCAGAGAAAAGAATTCAGAAACAGAGCCACACTAGTTTGGATATTTCCTTTTGACAAAGGTGGCAACACAGAGGCTTTTCAATAAATTTAGCTGCACAATTGGATATTCATATGGAAAAAGTGAAACCTGACCTCTTCATCAAACCATAGAATTTTTGTACGTGGATTTTAGATTTAAATGTGGATGACAAAAAATAAAATATCCAGATTTTATCAATGTGATGCATCATACTAAAAAAGTAGAAGATAAAAACCATATGATAATCTCAATAGATGTAGAAAAAGCCTTTGACAAAATTCAAAGGCTTTTTTGATTTTAAACAACACACAACTTTTCAAAAAATGGGCATAGAAGGAATTCTCCTCAACACAGTAAAGGCCATAAATGATAAACCAACAGCAAACATTATTCTAAATAGTGAAAAATTGAAAGCATTCCCTCTAAGATCAGGAACAAGACAAGATGCCCATTCTAACCACTAATATTCGACATAGTTTTGGAAGTCCTAGGTATGGAAATCAGAGAAGAAAAAGAAAGAAAAGGAATCGAGATGGGAAAAGAAGTAAAACTCTCCCTCTTTGCAGACAATATGATACTGTACATAGAAAGCCCTAAAGATACTATCAGAAAATAACTAAGGCTAATCAGTGAATTTAGCAAAAGCAAAATCAATACATGTAAATCACTTGCATTCCTATACAATAACAGTGAAAAAAATCAAAGAAATTAAGGAATCAATCCCATTCACCAATGCAACAAAAAGAATAAAATATCTAAGAATAAACCTAGCTAAGGAGACCAAAGAGCTACATTCAGAAAAATATTTAAGACACTGATGAAAGAAATCAAAGACAACAGAAACAGATAGAGAGATATTCCATGTACCTAGATTGAAAGAATCAATACTGTGAATATGATTACACTACCAAATGCAATCGACAGATTCAATGCAATCCCTATCAAATAACCAATGTCATTTTTCACAGAACTAGATGCAAAAATTTCACAATTCTTATGAAAACACAAAAAACCCTGAATAGCCAAAGCAATCTTAAGAAAGAAGAATGGAGCTGGAGGAATCAACCTTCCTGACTTCGGACTGTAACACAAAGCTACAGTCTTCAAGACATTATGGTACTGGAACAAAAACAGAAATGTAGAACAATGAAACAAAACAGAAATCCCAGAAATAAACCCACACACCTATGGGTACCTTATTTTTGACAAAGAGGCAATAATATACAATGGGGCAAAGATAGCCTCTTCAATAAGTGGTGCTGGGAAAATTATACAGTTACGTGTAAAAGAATGAAATCAGAACACTTGCTAACACCATACACAAAGATAAACTCAAAATAGATTAAAGGCCTAAATATAAGACCAGAAACTATAAAACTCTTAGAGAAAAACATAGGCCAAACACTCTATGACACAGATCACAGCAACATCCTCTCTGACCCACCTCCTACTGTAATGAAAGTAAAAACAAAAATAAATAAGTGGAAACTAATTAAACTTAAAAGCTTTTGTATAGCAAAGGAAACTATAAACAAGATGAAGAGATAACCTCAGAATGGGAGAAAATAAAAGCAAATGAAACAACTGACAAAAGATTAATTTCCAAAATATACAAGCAGCTCATGTAAGTCAATACCAGAAAAGCAAACAACCCAATCCAAAAGTGAGCAAAAGACCTAAACAGACATTTCTCCAAAGAAGACATACAGATGGCTAAAAAAACACATGAAAAGATGCTCAATATCACTCATTATTAAATAAATGCAAATCAAAACTACAATAAGATATCAGCTCACGCCAGCCAGAATGGCCATGATGAAAAAGTTTACAAACAATAAATGCTGTAGAGGACGTGGAGAAAAGGGAACCCCCCTTGCACTGTTGGGCTTCTCTGGTAGCTCAGCTGGTAAAGAATCCGCCTCTTTTAATGCAGGAGACCCTAGTTTGATCCCTGGGTAGGGAAGATCTGGAGAAGGGATAGGCTACCTACTCCAGTACTTTTAGGCTTCCCTAGTAGCTCAGATGGTAAAGAATCCTCCTGCGATGCAGGAGGCCTGGGTTTGATCCCTGGGTTGTGAAGATACTCGAGAAGGGAATGGCCATCCACTCTAGTATTCTTGCCTAGAGAATTCATGGACAGAGGAGCCTGGAAGGCTACACAGTTCATGGGGTTGCACAGGGTCAGATACAACTGTCGACTTGCACTTGCACTGTTGGTGGGAATGTATATTGATACAGCCACTATGGAAGACAGTATGGAGACTCCTTAGAAAACTAGAAATAAAACCACCATATGACCCAGCAATCCCAGTACTAGGCATATACCCTGAGCAAACCAAAATTCAAAAAAGACACATGTACCCCAATGTTCACTGCAGCACTATTGACAACAGCTAGGACATGGAAGCAACCTAGATGTCCATCGACAGATGAAAGGATAAAGAAGTTATTGTACATATATACAATGGAATATTACTCAGATGTAAAAAGAAATGCATCTGAGTCAGTTCTAATGAGATGGATGAACCTAAAACCTATTATATAGAGTGAAGTAAGTCAGAAAGAGAAAAACAAATACTGTATACTAATGCATATATGTGGAATCTAGAAAGATGGTATTGATGAAACTATGTGCAGGGCAGCAATGGCCACAGATACAGAGAACAGACTTACGGACTCAGTGCAGGGGGTGTGGGGAGAAAAGGCTGGGATGGATGGGAGAGTAACATAGAAACTTACATTACCATATTTAAAACAGATGGCCAATGGGAATTTGCTTTATGACTCAANCAGTTTATTGTGATTCACACAGTCAAAGGCTTTGGCAAAGTCAATAAAACAGAAATAGATGTTTTTCTGAAACTCTCTTCCTTTTTCCATGATCCAGAGGATGTTGGCAATGATCTCTGGTTCCTCTGCCTTTTCTAAAACCAGCTTGAACATCAGGAAGTAAGAGGGCATATTTATATATTTTTTCATATATTCCTAGATTCTACTTCCGTATAGCTCTGATAATTGAGTTGATGCCTGGATTATGTATTTAGAAATAGCTCTTCAAGTGATTCAATGATAACCATATTTTTAACTACTCATTTAGAGATAGCTATTGTGATTCTAGTGTCAAAGTCATGTAAATCTTNCTCTGATAATTGAGTTGATGCCTGGATTATGTATTTAGAAATAGCTCTTCAAGTGATTCAATGATAACCATATTTTTAACTACTCATTTAGAGATAGCTATTGTGATTCTAGTGTCAAAGTCATGTAAATCTTCCCATTAGCTACAGAGTAAGGATATTCAAGTACTCATATAAGATTTCTGTGAATATTTTCTTTTCACAATTGTTTCTAGGTCCAAAGTCTCCCTTTGTCTCAATAATTCAGTTTAATGGGATCTCATCATCCCACATATGTTGTCACTGTTCCTTACTGCCTAAACACAGATATGGAATAAAATCCTTTTCCTTTTCTGTAAACATATGCATGTAGATATGCATACAGAGAGATATATACTCATAGAAGACATTTGAGTCTTAAACTTTATTGAATATCTACTTATATAATAAAAATATATAGCAAATGAACAATTTATGAATGAACACTTGACAATTTTCTTTAAAGAGAAATCACTAATTTTCGTCATGTATTTTGTAATCCATGCACTGATCTCCTGCCAGTTCTTCACCACATTTTCATTCTTCTGTCACACTTCTTTTCCAGGAAGAAACCACAGGACAGAACCAAGAAAGCCTATAAATCCCTATCTTATTTTATACAGGAATTTACAAATTTGTCCTTAATATGCGTCCTATGAAATATCTACCTTTGGTTGATACTAATTCAGGTCACAAGTGGGGCATACTTAAGANAAGAAACCACAGGACAGAACCAAGAAAGCCTATAAATCCCTATCTTATTTTATACAGGAATTTACAAATTTGTCCTTAATATGCGTCCTATGAAATATCTACCTTTGGTTGATACTAATTCAGGTCACAAGTGGGGCATACTTAAGAACTGGTTCCATGATTGCTATGAAAGAGTTGCTGGTTTTGCCTGTCAGTTATTTTTATGTACATATACTTTTTTAACTCTCATGGAAACACTGTGAATTAAAGGTGTTTTCTCATTGTACAGATGAGAGAATCGAGGTACCAATAGTTAAAACAGCTAGAAACAGAGTCATACATTTTGTTAAAAAGTTGAGAAAAGGAATTCGAATACAAATAGACTCCAAAGTCTAGAATGAGGTTCTAGTGGTGAGGAATCCAACTGCAAATCAGAAAACATAAGACACAAGGTTCTATCCCTGGGTCAGGAAGATCCCCTGAAGGAGGGCATGGCAATCCACTCCAGTATTCTTGCCTGGGGAATCCCATGGACAGCAGAGCTTGGCAGGCTCCAGTCCACAGGGTTGCAAAAAGGTGGCCACAACTGAAGCAACTTAGCACACATGTAGCAACACTTCTTCAGCTACAGCTTTAAAGTGGTTCTTCTGACGCCACTTCCCAGTTGTTCTTTACCCTACTGAGCAGAGAAACAGAGCAGTAAATTTCCTAGGAAAGCTGCTACAATCTGAAGAATGGCAAGGATGAAAGTTGGCAGAGTTAATGATGATAGCCAAATGAATATTGGTTGCCATTTTGACAGATGTAGCATCTACTGGCATTACTTAATCTCTATACTTGGCAGGTATACCAACTCCTAGTATTAATACCATCCAAAACAGGGTTGGATGATGGAGATAGAATTACAAATAAGACAAAACTTCTCATCCCACTGCAGTTGCCTAAATAGGTATTATGTGGTCACCATATGCCATCCTAAGTAGAACATTTACATTTATAAGAAGACACTTTTTTATTTTGCAAACATCAACTTTGTATGAAACTGATAACAACCCTGACACAAACGAATAAGCTTCAGGCCATCAAGAATGTGCCACTTTAGAGTTAAGAAATTTTTACTTTTCTACATTGTTAAAAATTCTGAAAAGAGTTAAAATTAACTACTTTGCTTTATATTCAGTTATTCTGAAATTACTTAATGTTATTATAATGCAAATCATAAGTAGATAGTTTGCTAACCTGTGAGCAAAAAGTTAGTCTACTTGGGAGATTTTCCTTATGTAAATCTCAACTCCAGAGTAAGTATTTGAAAAAGAATTTTCAATTATGACAATAAAGTGTCTATAGAAATGGTCTTTCATAATAACAAAAGGAAATATTTGTGAAGCATATTCTTTTTCGATGTGGCTCATTTTTATTCTCTCTATAACTTTAACAGCCGGCTATCATAGTATATACCAGCTATCACAGTATATCATATGTGGTGAACACTCTAAGTAAACTGTTTGATAAAGTTTATGTAGGCTTCAGAATCTCTCCACAAACACAGAACTATAAAGTTCTCTTGGTACAATGTCTGACACTCAATAAAACCTAAAGAATTGGTAGCTATTATTGCTGAATATTTGAATATATATCAATATATAGAGATAGATAGATGTGATTATATATAAGCAACTTTTTGTAGGACTCTAGNAGGGTCTTAATGGCATTGTACCCCTCAAATAGCAACACTGGAAGACAACAGAACCATGACATTTAAAATTCTCAAGGAAAATTAGTTCCCACCAAATTCTATGCCCAATCAAACAAAGCATAACAGCAGAAGAAAGAACTGCTCAGATTTGAGAGGCCTCTAACGTGTTTTTTTCTCATTTATTTTTACTCAAGAACCTACTATAGGATATCTCCATCAAAACAAGGAAAGAAGATACATGATGCTAAGCAATAGAGAATTTAACAAAGAAGATGGGCAGAGAATCCCCTGAGGTTGGTAAAAGAAAATCCTGAACTGAGAGCTCTATATTAGACTCCAAGAGAAACTAAGCCAGACTGAGCAACTAAGCCAGAGCAAAGAGAATACACATTTCCAGGATACCTTCTACCGGGAATTATACTGAGAGGAGATGCAAAGAACGTCAGAGGTGTGAGGGATGAATTAGGTATACAGAAAACTAAGCAAACAGTAAAACATATTATTAACACCAAAGTAATTATTCCATGAAGTATCTTTTACATACTCTTAATAATGTGCATAATAAATACTGGTTTTCCCAAATATTATGAGACACTTAAGAGCAAAAAAATAGGAGGAAGGGAAGTGAATACACATATATGTGGTTAAGTGGAGATGGAGTTGGGGACATCGGCTAGAGAACTAGTCTCAGCCTCCATAGTAGGGAGGCCAGACATGATACATAAAACCAAAAAGAAAAAAATAATAACTAAACAATGGGAGCATAAGCAAGTTACTTAAGAATATGGAAAGAAGTATTTAAATATGCAATTTAACAAATCACTGCCTCTAGGACACAGGAATTAAGAGTGGGAAGAAGGGAGTGCATCTTTTCATTGCAAATCTAGTATTATTTTACTTTTAAAATTATGCATATATGCTATTTTTAAACATAAAAATTATTTTAAAAACCATAAATTTTTGCAATGGTCAAATAATAAAAATTATAGCCACTATTTCTCAAATGCCAACTGCCTATGAGAGACATATCAGATATTTTACAAAGCTATCACCTATTCCTCAGGCCAGCTTTGTAATGTAGGATCCTTCCAATTTTACAGATGAAAAATCTGAAAATGAGAATGAGTGAGGAATATTTCTAATTCTTTTGTTTTTCCTGTTTATGTATTGTTTGGTCCTTTACCTTTCCAGCAGTAGCAAAATATTCACCATCAGGGGACCACTCCATCAAATGTACAGATACTGAGGTTCTAAAAAGACAAAGTTAAACAGTTAGCATTTTTTAAATCTAGAACACCTTTTATATATATATAAATGGTCAAAATAAGATTATTCATAACATCATCAAACAAGAGTGTTTTCACCTCTCTAAAAGTAAGTCTAAATATTTCACCTCCCTAAAAATACAAATTAACTCATTAAAACCAACCCAAGGTTCACTATGGGGATCCAAAGAATGCAATTAACATGCTTAAATGATATCACAACCTACATGCTCCATCAACATCTTAATGCAACATTTTAAAAACTGAGTTCATCACCTTCCCTGGCTAGTTGGATCCCTTCATATAATCTGTGTTGTCAATGGTACAGCCATCCTTTCACCACATCTTCCCTCTGTTTATCCCATCTATACTTTATGCATTAATGAATAATTCCTTTGTGTCAACCTTCTCAACCCAAGTCCTGAGGTTATTAACCATGAAAATATTTTCTTTTTTTTTTTAACAATCTATTGTAGCACATATTAGAGGATGATGTTATAATGGGTTTTGGTCAGAAAAAGTCTATTTTCTAGGCCTCTAATATCATTATGAAAGGGAACTTTGTTTAGGAAGCATTTTTTAAATTAATGAACAACAGAATGAGACACTAACTTGCACTGCCAGATGCACTTCCAATCATTTAAAACAGGAAGAATTTTATTATTGATTTCTTCCTCCTCTTCCAGAATGTCACCTCCTGGAGGAGCCCACAACTGAAGAGCATCAGTTGCTGTCAACAATCTGTTATCTGAAAATTAAAGAATGTTCTGTAATAAGCAAGGATTACCTGGAGAAATAAATGCACGTGAGGGCATCTACTCCAGTCTATAAACCATTCTGTTAAAAATATGCAAAACTGTCTATGAAAAACACTTGTAGAGTATATCCACTTAAAAAGTTGCATGAATCCACTAGATAAGAAAACTTGAGAGAAATCTGAGATCAACAACAACAAAAAAGCCTACAGAGATATTGTCTATCAGGTAAAATCTAGGAAAAAAACCCCAGCAAAGTAGAATAACAAAACAAACCCCAAAAAACTCTGATATATACAACATAGGATATTCTCTGGCTATAAGACATAACTAAAGATTAATAAAATTTGTTTTTCTACATAGACTATTAAAATTACCTTCATTAACTGTGAATGTAAAAAGGGACAATAACCATTATAAGTTTCTAATCTTTCATTATTAAAGACAATAATTTCTTGAAATATAAATAACAAAGTGAGATAGGCTTTTTAATCTTGTTTTATTCCTGATTTGATTTCTTAATAAATAGAATAAGAGTAAAGCGCAGCACATTAACTAATGAAACAAATCATCAGTTTCTTGGAACAAAACATTCAAAAGTAGGGGGGGAAGCACAGAACTAATAGTAAATTAAGCACTATACAAAGCAGTGTATATAAAAAAGAAAAAAGTACACTCATTCAGTAGCAAAAAAAAAATTACTGATTATTTTCTTATTGTGGGAGGCTACATCACATTGTAATCATACACTTAAAACAAATTATTAACTTTCCATAATTTCTAAAGACAATTGCTAAATACCTTGAGGGTCCCATGCTAAATTGTATGTCACGGAACTCAAAAAAAACTGCCCAGTTTTAAGCCACTGACACTTGAGTTGCTGAAATATACAGAGAAAGAAAAAAGAAAAAGATACGTTTTCAAAATAATATCCACAAACACTACCATATTATCATCTTCTTCAACTTAAGACTTTACGATCTGAAACAGATATAAATATTTCACTATTATTTTCAAAATTGTGTTTTAAAAATCATTTACAGTGGTTCAACTTACTATTCTACTATATAAAGCTGTTTGCCATGCCCAGTCAAAGCATGTCTCCCAGGCTTCCTTCCTTGTCTATAAACACATTCTTATTCCTAGAGTATCCTTTCTTCTCTACCTGCACACTCCTACAGTTACATCAATAACTAGCTAAACCATTACTTCTCCAATTGAAGCATCTTCTGACATTTTGGCAGCACTCAGAGTTTTTACTTGCATTATAACACTGTAACAACCCACTCCAGAATTCATGACTGGAGAATCCCATGGACAGAGGGGCCTGGAGGGCTACAGTCCAGGGGGTAGCAAAGAGTCAGATACAATGAAAGTGATTTAGCATACATGCACCATGATAATGCTGATCAGATTGAATTATCTGTTTATATGTCTGACTCTCCTATTACACGGTAACTCTTCAAGGGCAGGAATTATGCCATAATGAGCTTTGTGTACTGAGTGTGGTAATGACTAGTTCACAGATGCTCAATAAACATTTGTAAAAACAAAGCAAATGCACATTAGAATGAAGTGCAAATTAACATCATCTTCTGGCATCAAAGTCTAAAATTAAACTAGGTCTACCCTGATAGCTCAGTTGGTAAAGAATCCAGGTGCAATGTGGGAGACCTGGGTTCGATCCCTGGGTTGGGAAGATCCCCTGGAGAAGGAAAAGGCTACCCACTCCAGTATTCTGGCCTGGAGAATTCCATTGACTATGCATGGGGTCACAAAGAGTCGGACATGACTGCGCGACTTTCACTTTTTCTTTCAACCTTCCAAAAGTCAACAAATTTAAACTATGTAATACATAAAACCCACAAAGCTGACATATATATGAGTAATCTGCATCCTATTTTCTTACTGTTTTCACTCTAAAGTATAGAAAGAAGGTTTAAAATCTAAAAGCCAAAGGCCTTTCACATGAAATACAGTACAAGATGTACTTTTGTGAAAGTATGGTGCAACGTAAAGCCATGTCAAGGCTTTTTATTAGGCAAGTTATATATTAATTGCTTGGCAAGTCTAATTTAACAAATGATAATACGCTAATTATAATACCTTAAAAATATTTTTAACAATTAAATAATTTATTCAAGATTTCATGACTATCTAGAAGTGGAATTTTAAAATACAACTACAAAACCTGAATTTCAGTATATATAAATATATATATATATAATTTTATACTTTTTAATTAGGGAAAAGGTTATTTTTTAAACCCTATCTCTACTAACCCAACAAGTCACCATAGTATTTTAAATACAACTCAACAGATCTATTTTAAAATACTAATTAAATCATTCCTAAAACTGGAGCTATCCCTAGTATTCTTTTCTTTAATATTTTCTCAGAGTGTAACCTGTGGACCAAGCAAAAATTCTGGAAGTGAGGTCTGGAATCTGAATTTTTTTCCTTTTTAAAAATTTTCATTTTATATTGGAGTACAGTTATTTACCACATTGTGTTAGTTTCAGGTGTATGGCAAAATAAATCAGTTATACATATACATATATTTTTTTCAGATTCCTTTCCATATAGGTTATTACAGAATATTGAGTAGAGTTCCCTATGTTACACAGTAGGTCCTTGCTGATCATTTATCTTATATAGATTAGTGTGCATACGTTCATCTTAAACTCTTAAGTTATACTTTCCCCCTTTCTTTTCCCTGTGGTAACCCTAAGTTTGTTTTTGAAGTTTGAGTCTCTCTCTGTTTTGTAAGTAAGTTCATTTGTATCATTTATTCACTTAATCTGAATTTTTAAATATGTACTCTAGATGAATCTTAAGTACCCAAAACTTTGATATGTATTTCATAACACTATTAGAGGGAAATTACTGATATAATTTGTACTTTTGAAAAGAAATGTAATATTAACATACATACATTTAATGAAAAATATCAAAACCACTTATTTACTGCATTTAATAATATAGTATTTTTTAAATTATTGGTAAATATGTCAAGAAGTGAAATCCTGGCATTCAGATTTCACACTGGCAGTTGAAAATATGTCTCAGATGGTGAAGTTCCAATGCATATAGTAATTTTAAATTTTTTAAAGCATTCTACCCATATTGGATTTTCTGAGTATTAAATAACATAAAATATAATTCAGTGCCCAGAGAGAAGAAGTAATGTTCCAGATACTGTTCTAAGTACTTGAGAGGCATCAGTGAGCAAAAGTAACAAAGCTCCCTACCCTCACAGAGCTTACATGGAGCTTACATTACTTACTAAATGGTAATCTATAAATAAATAAACAAGGTTAAGTGCTATGGAAAAAAGGTTAAAAATAGAAGGACAGGCAGGTTAGAATGAAGGTGGGAGAAGCAAGTGGCAATTCTGACAGTCAACTCACATCCCACTGAAAAGGTACCACTGAACAAAAACTTAAAGGGTCTATAAGAGCTGGCCCTGGAGCTATCTAGAAGAAAGAGGGACATTCCAGACAAAAGAACAACCAATGTGACGGCCCTAAGATAGGAGGGCAACTATCCAAACAGTGAAAATGCCACTATGGCTGGAGTGACCAGAGGGGACAAAAATAGGAGATGAGCTCTGAGAGGGAATAAATGAGTACAGTTGTGGGGGCAAGACGAGGGGTGGAGGAAGGACTGTGGTCCATTCTAAGAATTTCTGGCTTTAAATGTTAGAAATATGAAGCCATAAAAGAGTTTTTAGCAGAAAAGTGTCATGATCTACTCAGATAAGAGAAGAGGCAAGGGGTATAGATATTAGACAAGAGACTAATCTAGTTATCTAGATAAGAAATAATAAATAAGAGTTCAACTAGGGTAGATTCCAATTAACAAGGCAATCTCAATTAGGAATAGTCTAGAAAACTGAGTTTCTAAAAGGCCTAGGGATATATTTCCAGTGAACATAAAAGATCTTACCATAAATCACCAGACTAACTTCACACTGATATTCCAGCCCACCTTCAGCATCTGCTCCTAAGGAGCTCTTTATTGCTGTCAAATGAATTCCAAACTCAATTATAAAATTTTTCTACTACCATTTAATACTTACACAATTTCTCTTATGAGAATTTATGCCCAAGGGCTCAAAAATACAAACAGCATTACCATATGAAGCTGCAATCTAAAAGAGAATAAACAAAGCATTAATATTTAAGGAAAAAAGAAAAAAAAATAACTTCCTTTTTACAATAAACTTTTACTGTAAACTGATTGCATGCAATCTGAGTACAGTATTCATGGTTTATTCTTTTCCATAAATATAACTGGAAAAGNAAAAGTAACAAAGCTCCCTACCCTCACAGAGCTTACATGGAGCTTACATTACTTACTAAATGGTAATCTATAAATAAATAAACAAGGTTAAGTGCTATGGAAAAAAGGTTAAAAATAGAAGGACAGGCAGGTTAGAATGAAGGTGGGAGAAGCAAGTGGCAATTCTGACAGTCAACTCACATCCCACTGAAAAGGTACCACTGAACAAAAACTTAAAGGGTCTATAAGAGCTGGCCCTGGAGCTATCTAGAAGAAAGAGGGACATTCCAGACAAAAGAACAACCAATGTGACGGCCCTAAGATAGGAGGGCAACTATCCAAACAGTGAAAATGCCACTATGGCTGGAGTGACCAGAGGGGACAAAAATAGGAGATGAGCTCTGAGAGGGAATAAATGAGTACAGTTGTGGGGGCAAGACGAGGGGTGGAGGAAGGACTGTGGTCCATTCTAAGAATTTCTGGCTTTAAATGTTAGAAATATGAAGCCATAAAAGAGTTTTTAGCAGAAAAGTGTCATGATCTACTCAGATAAGAGAAGAGGCAAGGGGTATAGATATTAGACAAGAGACTAATCTAGTTATCTAGATAAGAAATAATAAATAAGAGTTCAACTAGGGTAGATTCCAATTAACAAGGCAATCTCAATTAGGAATAGTCTAGAAAACTGAGTTTCTAAAAGGCCTAGGGATATATTTCCAGTGAACATAAAAGATCTTACCATAAATCACCAGACTAACTTCACACTGATATTCCAGCCCACCTTCAGCATCTGCTCCTAAGGAGCTCTTTATTGCTGTCAAATGAATTCCAAACTCAATTATAAAATTTTTCTACTACCATTTAATACTTACACAATTTCTCTTATGAGAATTTATGCCCAAGGGCTCAAAAATACAAACAGCATTACCATATGAAGCTGCAATCTAAAAGAGAATAAACAAAGCATTAATATTTAAGGAAAAAAGAAAAAAAAATAACTTCCTTTTTACAATAAACTTTTACTGTAAACTGATTGCATGCAATCTGAGTACAGTATTCATGGTTTATTCTTTTCCATAAATATAACTGGAAAAGTCCTGGACTTAAGAATCTCTTCTCTGTTCAAAAATTCAGCAGGCTTTATTTCACATATCAAATATAAGGCTGACCTTTTCAAAAAAATCATCTTTTCCTATAAAAATTTAATTTTTAAATACAGAAATAAATTTTACTAACAAAGTAAAATTTACTTACAGTCCAGTGAAAATACTATTAAAACCATGAGAAGTAGAAAAAGACATCAAAGAGCAACAGGTATTAAAAATATATCAAAAAAATGACAGGAACTATACCATCAAACAAAGAAACAAAAATTACCAATTGGGAACACCATGGAGAAGAAGGAATAGAAAAAGGGACTAGGGAGAAACCAGAGAGACATTCTGCAACTAGAGGATAAACAACTGATGTGGACACCTCCAATGAACTTAAGCCAAGGGTCTGGGGGCCAAGCGGACTTTGTTCCAGGTCACACACCTAAGAAGAAAACACACAAATTCCTCTTTCCCTAGGAGCTATCAGTGCCGGTTCTCTAGTAATTCCTTGAAAGCCAGTTCCCAGTTTATCCTCCTGTTGGCAAGAGAGACTCAGTTGCAGGGAACAGACCAAAAACCCTCTCTTCTCACACCTCTGGGTCTATGAGTTAACCTATAAAGCTAAATTAGGCATTGGTTTTTAAGGTCAACCAAAAAAGATCCACTCTGATTTCAGGGCACTCTAATGCAAAAAAAAAAGTTATTTTAACTCTTATTCAGTATCTAACACTCTTTTCAAGAAAAAGCTTTCCCTCCACAATGGTAGGAGGACAGCTACTTAAAATGCCTGGCTAAGGTAACACTCAGGTGAAAGTGTTATGAATGATTCAACATGTAGATGAATGAATGAACAAATCATTATCATGGCTTAATACAAAGTCCTAAATTGAGAGTAATCATCACAAGGACTGGGGATAAAGAAAATTTTAAAAGATGGCAATAAAAGACAATGAATCAGGGATGTCCCAACTTGGTCTTCTTTACCTCCAAGCAGGTTATAAAAAGTAAAATCATGGTTATGAAAACCAAGGTCCTCTATATTAAAAAGAAAAAAAAAACTTTGTTCCCAGAGAATCTGCTTATTCTTATTATCACCAGCACATAAATAACTTTTTAAAACACATCTCTGACAACTATCATAACAGCTCTAGGCAGGTTTAAAGCTACCACACTTGGCATAGGGAGATAAGAAATGAAAAATTAATAAGAAATCAGACACTGAGTGTTTTCTAAAAAGTAAACAATACTTAAGGAGAACAAATGGGGGAAAAAAATCAGAAAAGCAAGAGACAAGTATCAGAAAACACCAAGAAATTCAGTGTTTTATACTATGTCAGTTTTTTTTTTTTTACTGGATTGTCATATTATTCATACAAATATTAAACCTTGATACAAACATGAAGGTAGGACGATATGGGTACTCAGCAGGTGAGCAGGGGTAGAAATGGTATAATAACTATAATTTATTGTTTGGCATAAATTTGCATTACTATGTAGCACCATAAATATTCTGATTAAACATATATTTGATAAAATTTGTAATTACTCAGTAAATACAAATTTCTAGAACACTAAAACTATTACAGGAAAAATATCATTCTTATATTCTCATAGAAACATTTAACTCTGCTACACAGCACTGGCCTTAAAGAACTGCTAGAATATACAGCAAAAATGCTATATTTACTTTACATATAATCAAAATTTGATGTATATTATGTTTGAAATTTGGGGGGAGAGCAACAAATGATGAAAGTTGAATAATTTTAAAATAAATTCTCTGTTCAACATCTGAATGTATGAGCTTTAATATTCAAACAACAAATAGTTTCATTAAATTAACAGAAACTTTACAAAGCATCAGTTATATGACAAATTTTATACTAGATGTTAACAACTTGCTACATTTCTTGATAAAAATCTGACATTATTGTAATGTGAGAGAGATAAGGTATGCGAGGTATTGAAGATAAAAGTTTACTTTCCTCCTACTGGCATAATAGCTGCCAGAATTATCAACTGGCAGAATATCAATAGGTACAGGAATGTGAAGCCTGCAGATCTTTTAAGACAGTATATACAGGAAGAACAATTATCACTTACCAGCTTAACAGTTGTTCATAATTTGTATACAACCTATCATTACCCTTTGCTACTAATAGCCACCTAAGCAAGGTATACTACATAATTAGAAATCGTAGGCAAGCCTTGTATAGAAGTATAAGAATATTCTCTGAGATAGTTAAATATATTAAAAGATGATATTTAATAAAGTAAATAAATCCCTTACTCTTCCATGTTGGTTAGAACACTCCACACAGCTGACTTGGATGTTTCCATGCTTAGCACCAGGGATGATCTGCACACATTCAAAGTCACTTGCCAAAATAACAATATCACAGCCTGATCCATACGCCTAAAAACAAAAGTTTTATGTAAAATATGTAACTTGTGAATTATTATTAGTTTATCTTCGTTTTGTTGCTATTGCAAAGGATACTATGATATATCTTACAAATATAGTTAACGTAATATTAAAAGTATCAATTTCCAAATCAGAACATTAAAAGTCACACCAAATGCATGACACACCATATATTATCATTCAATAACTGCTAACTAACAGGAAAAAAGGTTCTTCCAGGTCTTAAACATTACAGCCTCCATACCTCATTAATCCTTTTGTTTGGGATTTCTCTCTGATGCTCATCTCATAGATGAGTTAGACCCTAAAAAATAAAACCTTCATCTGAGAATAACAACGCATTGAAGGCTGCAATTGTGTTCCCAGGGTTCAAACCAGGCTTCAGGAAGGTCAAGATAGAAATCAGATGCATTTTCCAACACAATTCCACATGGCTTAAAGAGCAAGTTAAATAGACATGAACCCCTGAGGCAGAATTACATGTACTACAGGCAAACACTAACCAAACTCAACTGCCTAAATAAATCCATGATGAAGCCTGCATGCCCCCTCCCCTCAAGCACAACAGATAAAGAGAGGCACAGAGAGAGAGACACACACAGAGGGGGAGGAAACAAATTCAAAGTGGCTACACACACACATTTAAACAAAATAAAAAACAAATCAATATATAAAAGGTGACAAATATTTGCTATGGAAAGCAAAGCACAAAGTCAAGTTCTTGGAAAATTCCCTTGTTCAACAGAACTATCCTGAGCAAAACCACGTTATTTCTTCCTATTGCCACACTTCTTGGTGTGTGTTATTCCTGTTTTGCAACTTTGTGAATTTTATGATGACACAAAGGGCAGAGGATGGGGACACTTTTCTTTTTGTTCCAAACTCAACTTACATGTAAATATTCAAAACACCTAACAAGATAATTCTCAATTAAAAAGCACCATAAATATAAGGTTTATGAGGTGTTCCCCCACCCCCACTATTTCTACAGCCTTAAGCAATATGGTCACATCCTGCAAAATATAGATATCCAGTAGCCAGGGCTGACATCTGTTAACATCTAAGCCAGTGAGGTCCTCATACGACTGTTAATGAAAGAGGGAACTGAAAGTAAAGACCAGAGAGAAAGATAGGCACTATTTCTACCTGTTACCAAAACTTGCAATGTTACCAAAATCCTTCTCTAACTACTATAAACTATTTTCCAACTCCTGTGTTTATGTGTACCAAAAAGTTTCCCAAATGGAAAAACAAAAACAGAATTTTAAGCATAGGAAATATGGGGGAAAAAATCACTCACAAGAGGAAATAACTACTTATACTCTCCCAGACAAGGCAGATTTGCTACACTATACATTTGAGAAGGCTAAACTGATTGGTAATAGTACAGGCAGAAAAGTCTTTACACTTACATTATTAAAATAACAAAAATAATCTTACCCTAAAACATTTCAAAATTTCCAAAGTGCTTTATAGCACTACCTCAGCAAAGCAGATTGATGATAAGAGCAAAACTTGACGGAGATTGGAATCACCACAGGCAGGGTTTTCAACATTTGTTTTGCAGTACTACGTGATCTTAAGCAAGTTACCAAAGTTCTCTGAGCTTTTCCTTGTAAAATGGAAGAAACAGTACTTACCTCATAGAATAATAGAATTAAAGCAGAAATTCTTATCTACAGTGCTTAGCACATATCACTCTTAAAGAAACAAAACAGTGCATGATGTCCCAAGTTTGGGCTAGCAACTGGAAATACAAAAACCCAAGATGTGGTCCCAGTGAGTTTAACAGGGAGATCACCTAGTGAATCACCAATCACAATTAAAGGATGAACTGCCACAACAGAGAGAGAGATGTTAAAGTTACTCGCAGAAGACAAAAGGCATTCAATAAACATTAGGTCACTCCCTCTTTCACCTTTGCAACAAACCTGAAAGGAAGAGATTATCATTATATAAATAAAGATTCAAGTTCATTTATTTTCCCAAAATTATACAGTAAGTGGAAGATATTCACATTCAGGTCCTTATAATTCTTATGTTCTTTTCCCCTACATGACATGTCAAAGAGACATGAAATAGTTCAGATAAGTCTTCTCTGGAAGATGGGCCATCCCCAGCAACTGCTGCCCCAGACCTGGGCTCCTGCTGCTCAGTCACTGAAGAGGATTTTTACTTCTCCCTAGATGGCGGTCACTGCCTGACCTTTACTACAGGACATGTACCATGCTCCTTAGCAGTAGAGAATCTTGCCATCTTTCTGAACTGCAATAGTTCTCAAACCTGGCTGCATCAAAACCACCTAGGGAACTTGTTAAACATACAAATTGCTTGGTCCCACCTAAGACTTACTAAATGAGAATCTTCATGGGTAAAAGAATTTGTCAATATCTATCAAAATTAAATACAACATACTCTTTGATTAGACAAGTCCTTGTTTTACTATAAGCATACTTACAAAGTTTGCCAAAATATAGAGAGAAGGACATTCACTGCTTCATTATTTAAAGCAGCAGAAACTGAAAATAACCATACCATCTATCAGTAGGAACCAGTATTTTGGTCATTTGATGTGAACAGCTGACTCACTGGAAAAGTCCCTAACTCTGGGAAAGACTGAGGGCAGATGGAGAAGAGGGCATCAGAGGATGAGATGGTTGGATAACATCATTGAAGCAATGGACACGAGCTGAATTTGAACAAACTCCGGGAGATGGTGAAGGACAGGGAAGCCTAGCATGCTGCAATCCATGGGGTTGCAAAGAGAGGGACATGACTGGGTGAGTGAACAACAACATCATCAGTAGAGAAGTGGTTAAATAAATTAATGAATATCCATAGAGTAGAATACTACACCATCACTAAAAGTTTAGGGACCACTGGTCTAAAACAGCCAAATCCTTTATTAAACTAGTAATTAACCATCATAACAGAACAATAACGTGTGGCACTAGGCTCCTGTGGAACCACACCTGGGTAATGCCTACTATTTTATATAATTTCCATGGTCATGGCTAAAATGGAACCCATGAACTACTGCACACACAAAGGTGGAAAAGTACAGAAATTCAATATTATAATTCTTTACCTTTCTCCAAAGAGTCTAAAGTACACATAACCCTCAAGTATGCAAGGACAGAGGACTCATATCAGTCACTACTGAATTACATGCATTCTAATTACACGAAGGCTCACAACATTTTATATACATGTGTGCTTATCTGGCTGCTACTATACTGAAAGGTCCATCAGAGCAAGGATCAGGTTCTTGCTTACCACGGTAGTCCCAGCACCCAGCACATAAGCAGCCCTCAATAGACACAGATACCTGTATAACAAATAAATGATTCAAAATCATCCTAATTTCTGGGTCCAGATGTCTATGTACCTGGAGACTTGGTTAAAGAATATGGAGTTCAGACAGTTAATATAAACTAATAATTTGGCCAAGTTAATATAAACTAATAATTTGGCCAAGTTTATCTCTTAAAGAAAGAGATATCTTGGCTCATCTTCCAATCTAATAGCACCATGGATTTAGAAGACCCACCAGAAGGGAATGTATCAAAGCCTTAATAATTTTCCATTTATTGAATACCCTCTATGATCTGGCAGTCTGCTAGGGGCTTTATGAACATTGTATCTTCACAGGCCCCCTTTCAAAGATGGAGAAACCAAGGCCCCGAAAGGATAAGTGACTCTCCCAAGTTCACAGACAGAGGATTCATTTGCGTCATAATAAAGCTCCTTCTCTTTCCACTGCATCACAACTCTCTTCCATTAAGATGTCTTAAAGGGCTCTGTACATCTTTGTGAAAAGTGAAAGTTGCTCAGTCGTGTCCGACTCTTTGCAACCCCATGGACTGTATAGAATTCTCCAGTCCAGAATACTGGAGTAGGTAGCCTTTCCCTTCTCCAGGGGATCTTCCCAATCCAGGGATTGAACCCAGGTCTCCTGCATTGTAGGCAGATTCTTTACCAGCCTGCAATCCCAAGTATAATTTCCCATAGCACCTAGCTCAGACCAGCAACTAAGAAGATTTATACAAAATCTATAATTACTCAAGAGATTTCCATTCTCTTTCAATTTTAGGTCAAATGCAATTTTTTCCATTCTTCTTTATCAGAATTCAGTTTTACCAGAGGAAGAATTTATAGTGCAGGAAGAAAACCAAGTACTCACTGGGACTACAAGCAAATACTAACACAACTCCAGAGAGTACAGGATGTGGGCTCCTTTGCACTAGGTAAATAAATCTCTGACTTGGCCAAACATAATCTAGCTACTCCACATGTGGTAGAGAGGTCACAGGATCATTACAAGGAAGCAGGAAAATGGGCACTAAGCCCTTTCTGGAACAAACTAAGTTCATCTTCCCTTGGGTTCCTGGGAGAACCATCCCTATGCTGTAACACCATATACCAGTATGTATAACAGTATGACCTATAAAATTTTTTATCCCTAAGTCAAGGATATGATTTGTCCAAACACAAAGATGAAGTCCAAGAAAAGAGGAAGAGTCTTAAAAAGCATCTTTTCCTTCTATTCATGTGGGAGTTTCTTTTATGGAAGGACTGAACTGTCCTTATGATGATAGTAGAATAACTACTATAACTAAGAGATAATTGTATAGCACAAGTTCTTACGGCAACGACATGCTCTAAAACTATCAACCCTGACTTCTTTTAACCTTACTTTTGGAGACCAAATTCATCCTAGGGTGAAAGAGAAAAGTAGACTCTTCTTTGAGCACTGAAACTAACTTTCCAACCTGGCTGAACTTTTCAACCTGAGTCTAACGTGTGTGAGTCATAGTTGATCTGGAGAGGTCTCTGAAATTCTCAAATAATATTTAAAGTCAAGCGAATGTGCTGATTTTACCGGGGTCCATAAAACTCCTTTGTCTTAAAGAATCTCTTCCTTAGACAAAGTGTTATATTACCCCAAAATTATTACATGGAAGGTAAAAACTTGTGTATTTGTTACTACCAAGATTTTACGTTTTTAGTTTTGATGCCCATAATTTCATTAGGAGTCCTGTCAATTAGTTGAGGCTGAAAAACAAAATGACTCTCTTCTACTTTATTAAAATGTTACACATGAAAAAAATATGTCTCATTTTCTAATGCCATAAAATTCTCTGAATTAAGACACTACCATGATCATAATATACTTCTGCTTCCTCTAGAGGGTTCAGTGTCCTTCTCAACAATGATTAAGTATATCTGAATAGGCAATAACAGAGTCTTCTTTAACCTCAGTTTCACAGATGCTAATCACTGTGACTATATTATTTTTTTAAATGCAAATAACTAATATTCATAATGCACACACAGTTCTAATTTCTCAGATTTCCCTTCAGTCTTAGCTAAATTAAACTGTAAAGGAATGGCATCTTAGCTGCCTGACCAGGGGCTGAATGAATCCAGGCCCTCAGGAGTGAAGCACTGAGTACTAACCACTGGACCACGAGGGAATTCCCAATTTTCTTTAAAATCTTACACAAACATGACCTTTACTAAAAGAAAACAGAGTGCAAGTACATTAAACTGGCATTTTCTATGAAGCAGTTGGATGTTTTAACATCCTAGTAGTTACAGGGTCAAAGTTTAAGATCACTGACAACTGCTGACAGATGGGTCTATATTTTAAAAAGAAGAGCACTGATCAATCAAGAGGCAGTAAGCATGTTGAAAGGTTTCACTAATAAAGTGTTATAGTCTAATTTAACAAGAAAACTCCACAAAGAGTATTACTGTTAGACTACCACCTCTCCCTGAGAGTTTTGATTCATATAAATATAGGGCACCCATAATTAAAAGCTAGAAAAATAAATACAAGAAAAAGCTGCCATTTATTGAAAGCCTGCTGGGTAACAAGTTCTATTCTAGGCATTCCATAGTCCTAGTCTTTCTTTCAAGACTGCAGTAAATCTACAAGTTAGTTATGAATCCCACTTTACTATAAGGAAATAGAAGTTTACAAAATTTAATCAAAATTTTAAGTCACAAGGCAAAATTTTAAGTCACAAGGCACACATACTGGCATATAAATTTGGATCTTTTTGCACTTTCATTTATACACTGGTAACAATAAGCCTTATGGACTGGCCAGCACGTATAAAAACTGAGAATTACCTTTCAACCTCAAATCTGTACTCTAAAGCTTAAAAGTAATTTGCCTCATCAGTTCAGTTCAGTTGCTCAGTCGTGTCTGATTCTTTGCAACCCCATGGACTGCAGCACGCCAGGCCTCCCTGTTCATCACCAACTCTTGAAGTTTACCCAAACTCATGTCCATTGAGTTGGTGATGCCATCCAACCATCTCATCCTCTGTCCTCCCCTTCTCCTCCTGCTTTCAATCTTTCCCAGCATCAGGGTCTTTTCCAATGAGTCAGTTCTTTGCATCAGGTGGCCAGAATATTGGAGTTTCAGCTTCAACATCAGTCCTTCCAATGAATANCCACTGCGTTGGATATGGCGAGGTGCCCTTGCTCGAGCAAGAAATAAAACCTCTCTTTCTGCTTTTGCATTACTGTGGATGATTTATTCTCCCAGTTTATTTGGGGACCTGGACCTGGAGCATAACAATAGGAAGATAAGGAATAGAGTAAGAGTTATGAGCCAGCTCATATATAAACATGGAACCACTTCCTCCTCCTTCATAGGAAGACTAGTTGTGATAAAATATCAGTTTCAGTGTAACATAGGCTATCACTCCATGCTTTTTAAAAATTTAATGAACTTTATTTTTAGAGCAGTTGGAGGTTCACAGCAAAATAGAACAGAAAGTACAGGGAGTTCTCATATTACATTCAAGCTCCCCTTTATCCATGTCTGGTATCAGAGTGAGGTATTGGTTACAATCTTTCACCACTTGGTAATATGCAGTTAAGTTGCCTCCACGTCTTCATGGTTCGATTGATCATTTCTTTTTAGGACTAAATAGCATTGTATTGTCTGAACATGGCACCATTTATTCATTTTCTTACTGAGGGGCATCTTGGATATTTCCAAATTTTAGCAATTGTGAATAAAGCTACCATGAACATCCATGTGCAGGTTTGTGTGGACATAAATTGTAGATTCATTTGGGTTAATAGTAAGAAGCATGATTGCTGGATCATATGATAAGAAAGAGTATGGTTTTGTAAGAAACTGCCAAACTATTTCCTAAGGGATTATATAATTTTTCACTCCCCATAGCAATGAATGAGACTTTCTATTGCTTCAAATCCTTGCCAGCGTTTGTTATTTTCACTGTTCTGGATTTTGGCCCTTCTGATAGATATGCAGTGGTATCTCGTTTTTAATTAGCATTTCCCTGATAACATGGAATGTGGAACATCTTTTCATACACTTATTTTCCATCCATATGTCTTCTTTGATGAAGTGTCTTTTCAGGTCTCTGTGCCACTTTTTAAATCAGGCTGTTTGTTTTCTTATTATTGAGTCTTAAAAGTTCTTTGTATGTTTTGGATGATAGCCCTTTATCAGATGTGACTTTTGCAAATTTTTTTTTCCTGTTCTATGACTTGTCTTCTCGTTTGCTTGAAGTTATCATATTAATCTGTGTTTTCAAATTGAAAATATAATTATTTATTTTGATGCACTTACATTGACGTGCCTTGCATTTAAGAACATCTCAAGACCACATGTAATCTTCATGATGCTCCATCATCCACCTCTGATTCTATGGACAATTGTTTACAGGCTCTCATGGAATCCAGTTACCTCAGAATTACTGAGGTAATCCAGACAGCTGTTGCTATCTCTCTCCCTCGAGATATTTTCCAAAATTAGAGTAGGCAGAAATACCTCCATGATAAATTACAATATAGCCTTAACTGTTATCAAACAGGACTGTTATAGCACCTATTTTAAAAATCTTTATCAACATAGTACAAGTATGAAATGAGTTGACTGTATCTCCTCCTGCTGCAAAACAAGAGAAATGCAAGCCTCTTACTTTATGTGAATAGCCTTGTTGTATTCTCTAAGAGTGAACTTAAGAAGCAGTGGGGATCAATTGACTTCTTCCATAAGAAGCAACTCAGCATACAATTTTGCAAAACAAAAATTCATTGTAATTGCTAAACATTCAGTTTTAAATATCCCCAGGCAAGAAGTCAATTTATTGTGTCTTTTATAGGGATTCAGTCACTCTTGGACCACAAGTGGCTTTATATCTAACTCAAGCATTCATTTTGGTCCTAATTCATCCTGATGGCTCCTGAGAATCTAATCCTTAAAATGAGATGTTTTCTTGTTTATGTATTGATGTTCTTTATAGATGAGGCCAACAATGGTCTCACACACACTGCTTCTATGAGCTAAAACATTAGCAAGGCTAAGCCTTTTTAAATCACGTTGCCTGGTACTGTATTGTGGGCTTTCAAAAAATATGCTTGCTTGAAAAGATCAAACCTCTGCTTTGGAAAAAAAAAACTAACTTTATGCTTAGACCTCTCTGCTGTTCTCTCTTCACTGTTATAATGAAATTTTAATGCATGGCATATTTCCACTGTTACCTCAGCTGCCAGGAAACAGAATACCGTTCATTGCCTGTGATAGAGACTGATTATTTTACTTGGACTTTACTTGGCCATAGCCTGGGAACAAACCTCGATTGCCTCTGTGTCCTTTGGATAATTTTTATTTATTATCACAAGCATGCTTAATTTTTAGTCGATTTAAATGATTTTTGAAGACATTCCAGGGCATTCAATAACTTCTGTCAACAGAAGTTCTTGAGCTCTGTGCAAGTTATTGAGTTGTCTCTCAGCTTGAAACCCACCCTTTTATAATTCAGACTTGTGATGCTGTCTGTGGCTAGAACTATGAAAATCACAATTTGGTTCTGCCAGCAGGCTCTGTGTAGACTTCACCAGTAGAGAGAGACAGAGGGAGATTACAAGTGTTGAAGAGGAAGAAAGGATATCCTCCTTCTTCCCTAGCTTCTTAGGGGCTTCCTGTCTGCCCTCTGTTCCCAGTAAGTTCACCCAAGCATGACTTCTCCTTCCCATAGCAGTTGTTCCTTCTCAAAGCAACAGCTAGATCCAGTGTGCCACTAGTTCTTCCAACATGAACAGAGCCCATTTCATCATTTATCATCTTCCCAGCCCAACCTTCAACAGTCCTTCTTCAAAGGTCTGGGTCCCAAGCCTACCAGGTCACTCCTCTGAACTCACAGGCACCAGCCATGAGATCCCTCTTCTCAGAGCCCCAAGTTTCAACTCCACAAGGTCTCTCTCCTAGGTTTCTGCATTTTAGAACTTCCAGCATCTTCCTCATCCCTGTGACTAAGCGGTGGTGTTTGCTTCCTGCTCTAGTTACTTCCGGGACACTCGAGAGTTTTCTTTGTACCGTTCTGGCACCTACTTAACAAGCTCATAGTACTTAGAACTTCTTGATACTAAACTTCCTGTCATCAAATAACTGATGTAACTTCTGATTCCCAGTTGACTCCTCTAATGCAGCTACTAACCTGGATCAAACATAGTTCTATGTGCCAGGAAACAGTCGTGACCCACATAAATCTACTGGCTTCGCAGAACTGATCTTATAGGGTTAGACATGCAACACACATAAATACTTATTATGATAAGTATTTTTTCACAATTATTAAAACAAATACAGCCAAGTAAGGGCTTCCCAGGTGGCGCTAGTGGTAAAGAACCTGCAATGTTCATCGCAGCACTGTTTATAACAGCCAGGACATGGAAGCAACCTAGATCCCCATCAGCAGACGAATGGATTAGAAAGCTGTGGTACATATACACAATGGAATATTACTCAGCCATTAAAAAGAATCAGTTCTAATGAGGTGGATGAAACTGGAGCCTATTATACAGAGTGAAGTAAGCCAGAAAGCAAAACACCAATACAGTATGCTAACACATATATATGGAATTTGGAAAGATGGTAACGATAACCCTGTATGAGAGACAGCAAAAGAGACACGGATGTCTAGAACAGTCTTTTGGACTCTGTGGGAGAGGGCAAGGGTGGGATGTTTTGGGAGAATGGCGTTGAAACATATATATTATCATATGTGAAATGAATCACCAGTCCAAATTCAATGCATAATACAGGGTTCTCAGGGCTGGTGCACTGGGATGACCCAGAGGGATGGAATGGGGAGGGAGGTGGGAGGGGGGTTCAGGATGGGGAACACATGTACACCCGTGGCAGATTCATGTCAATGTATGGCAAAACCACTACAATATTATAAAGTAATTAGCCTCCAATTAAAATAAATAGATTAAAAAAAAAAAGAACCTGCCTGACAATGCAGGAAATGTAGAGACGTAGGTTTGATACCCGAGTGGGGAAAATTCCTTGGAGGAGGACGTGACAACTCTCTCTGGTATTCTTACTTGGAGAATCCCATGGACAGGATCCTCCCTTGGAGGAAGACGTGACAACTCACTCTGGTGTTCTTACCTGGAGAATTCCATGGACAGGATCCTCTCTTGGAGGAGGACGTGACAACACACTCTGGTGTTCTTACCTGGAGAATCCCATGGACAGGATCCTTGTGATCCATAGGGTCCATAAGATTGCAAAGACTTGGACACAACTGAAGCAACTTAGCATGCACAAATTCAGCCAAGTAAAGGGGAAGAGAGTGTCAGGAAGGGGCTGCTATTGTATTGTGTGGGATGGTAGAGAAAAGGCCTCTCTGGGCAGGGGACATTTGAGCAGATTTGAAGGAAGTATAGGATCGAATTATATAGCTATGTGGAGCAAGAGAGCATAGGATGTGAAAATGCCCTGGGGGCGATGCATACTTACTATAATCAGGAAATGGAAAGACCAGTGTGTTTCTAGTAAAGAGTATGCATGCTCAGTCACTCAGTCAAAGAGAGCAAGTGGAAAGGTGATAGGAAATGAAAGCAGAAAGGAGGCGGGAGGCCAGAAGACCAGGTTCAGCAGGGCCTTGGAACTCAGAGTAAGGATTTTAACTTTTTATCCTATTGAAATGATAAGCAGCTAGAGGATTTCAAATATAGGAAGCACAAGCTAGTCCTCAGTGATCAAAACGTTTTTCAGCATCTACTTTTTGCTAGGCAATTTTCAAAAAGCAGGTTATAGAGCAGTGAACAAAACTGGTTTATTCCTGCCCTTCTGATGGCAGAGACAGAGATGGAGCTCCCACATCCAGAGAGGATATGTCTGCTGGTCAGTGCTGTGCAGATGAGCAGAGCGGGGGAAGGGTGTAGGGAGTGTCTTGAGGAGCAAAGCCTGATGGGAGCAGGGAAGGTAGGAAGGCCAGAAGTGAAGTGAAGTGAAGTCGCTCAGTCGTGTCCGACTCTTTGTGATCCCATGGACTGTAGCCCACCAGGCTCCTCTGTCCATGGGATTCTCCAGGCAAGAATACTGGAGTGGGTTACCATTTCCTTCTCCAGGATATCTTCCTGACCCAGGGATCGAACATGGGTCTCCCACATTGGAGGCAGACACTTTAACCTCTGAGCCACCAGGGAAGTCCAGGGAGGAGGAAATTGCAATACTCCAGGCAGGAGCTGATAGTGACTTGCACCATCTTCTTTTGGGATTCTCTGGTGGCTCAGACAGTAAAGTATCCGGTTCCTCCAAAGAGCCGTATTCCCGCTGGCTGGTGGTCTCTTGCCCATGCCCAGTCCCCCTCGAGACCTTGTTTACCTGACTAGCTCCTTCCCCTCCTCCTTCAAATCATGGCTTATAGTTCCCCTATTTATAGAAGCTTTCCTGTTCTCTAGAGATGAGTTTAGACATTTCTCCTATGAGCAAAACCCCAAGGCTGCCTTCATATTCCACAGTTAATCAGATATATAGAAAGCGGTGCATACCCTTGTGGTAATCAAAACTCTATATGTTTAGTCATGTCATTAACTCTGTTTTGGCTTCAGAGCTCTTGGTTGAGGAAATGTCACTTTATCCCACAGACACAAAACTAGAGGACCCAGAGCAGTAGAGATGCTTGGCAGGCATCATACCATCCAGTGAATACTTGGCATGGACACTTCTCAATATGTTCATATTTAGAAGCAACCTTATAATAATCAAAAACAATTCAAATTGAATATATATATATTTTTTGCTCTGAAACCTAGCGCTTTGCCATTATGGCCTTAAAATACCCTTATTTTCTCAAGATTTTAATGCTCACTTTTCTTAAGGTCTTTTTTTTTTACTCCTTGATTGTAAACATACAACCACTTTTAATCCACAGTTCATAGCATGCTGTAGAAAGAGCTATTTGCTTCTTCTATTAAAACAACATGCAAAATGTATCACATGTTCATTTCCCGAAATATGGAATGAATGTCTTTAAACCTTGGAAACACTCCACTTCCATGAAATAAATTCTTCCCAGACTGGTAAATTCCCTGAGATTATCATAACAGACTTAAGTCGAACTGAGAAGGGATTTCTATTTTGAGAGAATAGTGCTTTTGGCAGTCAGCAAAGCCTTCTCTAGACATCTTATTGAGGATGGGATAACTCATCTGAATTCATCATAGCCAGAAATAAGGATTCTTGGTGCCTGATGTAGGTGCATTACCGGAAAGATGGTAAGTCTGGCTTAGTATTGCTTGCACAAATTATTTATGGTTGGCACTCTCCATGTGTTAAAAAAACAAAACAAAACAAAAACTTGTCATGTTTGGTTAAATGTTCCTGTCTTGCTTTTCATTGTTTATTTGAAGTCTACCTTCAAAATGCTCAAATTAAGGTTGTTGTTGGACAGACCGCTATCTGAAATCCAGGAAATAGTTTTCTTTTTGGCTCCAGTTAGAAGCCACGTCATGTATATTAATGCAGTTTTCTCATTCTAGATGATTTGTTGTTTCTCTGTTGCAGCCAGGCTTTTATTAACATGCTTAAACCAATAAATCCTCATCTGTACTGGAGTGAGCTAATTGTGTCGTATAATGAAGAAGGCTGAATTTCATTTGTCAAATTTATGTTCGCACACAGCCTGCCTCAGTGAATGCAGACCAGCTTAAGGAGGAGGCCTGTATCCAAAAAAACTACACTGATTGAGTACTCCCCCCAAAACATCTTTCCTTGCTGATGACGTTTTAATAACTTAATTCTGTACATTTTATTTTTGGTGAAAGTATGCAAACTCTTCCTACTAAAATATTTATAAATTTACTTAATGATATGTCATTTTCTTTTTAATATTTTTTATTGGAGTATAGTTGATTTACAGTGTTAGTTTAGGGTGTACGGCAAAGTGAATCATTTATGTATACATACATGTATGTGTATGTACATCCATTCTTTTTAGATTCTTTTCCCATATTCTTTTTAGATTCTTCTCTACTTTTATAGAGTATAGACTAGAGTTCACTGTGCTATACAGTAGGTTCTTATTGGTGATTTAGTTGCTAAGTCATGTCCATCTCTTGCGACCCGATGGACTGTAGCCTGCCAGACTCCTCTGTCCATGGGATTCTCCAGGCAAGAATACTGGAGTGGGTTGCCATTTCCTTCTCCAAGGTTCTTATTAGTTATCTGTTTTGTATATAGTACTGTGTGTATGTCAGTCCCAATCTCCCAATTTATCCCTTTCTACCTTTACCCCTCGGTAACCATAAGTTTGTTTTCTGCATCTGTTATTTTCTGATGACTAGAATGCATATCTTGCCCACAAACTCTTTCTTACATGAAAAATGTCTCATTGTTATCTTATTTTACTTCTCCTTAGAATGACTGCTCTGTTCTTCTTCACTAGGCTAAATCCTCTTCTCTTTTCAGTCTAACTGAAATCTTACCTTGCAGCCTTACCTCATTTGGGCAGAATATTGTGCAGATCATGGCAATTTCACTACTAAGTTATGTTGTATGCTCTTAGTGGAATTAATACAAGCACATATTTCCTGGATATCAAAGATTCATCCACCTATAAGAATGACTTTAATTTATTGTTGTCTTGATGGAAATTTTAGGACATTGGAATTGAATTCTATTTGTTTGTCTTTACAACAATCCTGAGATTCATTGTAGAAGACATTGGTTTCTTTGACTTTTTCAGAAGTTATTTACCTTTATTCAGGTAGTAGCACTCTGATGTACCTTGGAGGTCCTTCCAGTGATTCCTCTAGATGCCTCCTTCTGAACATATAACTGATTGGAATAAATGAGGTTCAGTGTGTAAACTCTTGTTCCACCTGTTAGCTCAGAGAAGTCTTTATTGGATTAGAGTTGGGAGTGTAAGAATATTACCCTTGAATTCTGGGGGCCATTGTGATGGGAAAGCATACTTGAAAATTAAGCTATTTTATGTTTCTCAGGTATATATCAGACTTCCTGACAATATCGAGTACCTGAATCCAAGTGTGCCAGAATCTAGAGACTCCTAGTTTTTTTTTATAAATAGTCAAGAAAATTCTTTTATTTCTTACTTATTTGTGTTATTTATACAAATTTGGGTTGTTTCAATGTTTGCAGTTGAAAGAGCTCAATATTTGAGTCTTGATTTTATAATTGAAGAAATTAAGCTAAAAGAGATTTAGACAGCTGCAGAGCTGATAGTAAATGAAACTGAAATTGCTAGTCAGGTATATCTGACTCTCTGGTCCATTCTCTGTCTTCTCTACCATATTCCATTACAATTTTCTGGTATGTTTTGGCTCCCATGTTGATGTATTTTGAATCCTCCAAAATTATTTATTTATTTAGATGGATAAAGTCCATGACTTGCAGTTGTAACGTTTTTTCCTAGTATTTTGGAGGAAGAGAATATGAGAGACACTGAAACTTTTGTGTTCCAAATATTNTAAATGCAACTAGTGCAATTATTCCAAAACCCTCCGCTAGCCTCAGAGCCCAGACCCCTCTTTTGCTGCCCTTCAGGTCTCAGCAAGTGACTGCACCCTTTCCTTTGTGAAAATGTCAAAGCGGTCAGCCGAAGCAGTGCCCTGAAGCCCTGTACTGCATATCAAAATGTCTCCAGGGTCCCCTCATCCCTCCCCCTTCCCTCCTGTCTTGGAAGTAAGTGATTTCCCCTGCCCAAGCCACTCCTCCCCACCTCCTCCACCCTCACTGACCTTGTTCCTGTCACCATCACCCCTCCTTTCTCATCTTCTACTCCAGCCATTCATTCAAGTATTTGCTGAGTCTCTCCCTTGCACCAGGTGCTGTTCAAGGTGCTGAGGATATAGAAGTAAACACAGTAAAGTGGCTGCTCTTGTGGTACTTTCTCCAGAAGGGTGAGGCAGAGCGGAGTAGATGGACATAGAAATAAACTGTGCACAAGGTAACTGGAGATCACGGTGAGAGCTCTAGAGAGAATAAAGCAGGATGATGTGCCAGAGGGCATGGTAAGGGGACTTGTTCAGGGACGTTTGCTTTGAAGTCATGATGACTGAGCTGAGATCTAAATCTCAGGAAGCCAAAAGATCCCGTATCTCGATTTGAATGAGGATTACAGAGCATACATACTCCCTTGTCCCAGAAAAAGGCTAGCTGCACAAGATCTGGCAGAGAACCTTCCAAGCAAGGAAAGAACAAATGCAAAGGTCCTAAGGCAGC
Source organism: Neotragus pygmaeus (assembly GCA_006410875.1). NCBI lineage: Eukaryota > Metazoa > Chordata > Mammalia > Artiodactyla > Bovidae > Neotragus > Neotragus pygmaeus. The sequence goes on from SJYV01008279.1 coordinate 645,294, forward strand.
AGAGAGCTTGCTGACTTCAGGGGGCAGGCAGGCAGGCAGAACACAAATGAGGGGTTGGACAAGAGGCAGGCAGGGACCTGACCAAGTGCGGAGCCCAGGAAGGAGGCTGTGTCATTCGCCATGCAGTGGGAAGCCATGATGGCGTTACTCAGCAGTCATGTGATTTCTGCTCCCTCTTCAAACCTTAATAATGGTAATAACTCATAACTATAGCTATTCTTTGCCCCAAGTGCTGTATGAATACATTTAACCTCACCTTGGCCTTGACAACCACCTTATAGGGTACCACTTTATCCCACTTTCACAGGGGAAAAAAAACCTGAGGCTCAGAAAGTGAAAAGTGAAAGTGAAGTCACTCAGTCGTGTCCAACTCTTTGCGACCTCATGGACTGTAGCCTACCAGGTTCTTCTGTTCATGGGATTTTCCAGGCAAGAGTACTGGAGTGGGTTGCCATTTCCTTCTCCAGGAGATCTTCCCGACCCAGGGATTGAACCCAGGTCTCCCGCATGGTAGGCAGACACTTTACCACCTGAGCCACCAGAGGCTCAGAAAGAGTACCTAATTTGGTACTTGGATAGTGGCAGACCAAAATATGACCCCAGACCAAAGTTTGTGCTCTAAAACACAGACACTATCACCCCAGCTGGAGTGGGGGTGAAGGCAGGGATGTTCCTTAAAATCTCTCTCTTCTAGCTTGTTGTTATTGTTCAGTCTGACTCAACACACCAGGCTTCCCTGTCTGTCACTATGTCCTGGGGTTTGCTCAAACTCATGCCCATTGAGTCAGTGATGCCATCCAACCATCTCATCCTCTGCCACCCCTTTTCTCCTTTTGCGTTCAGTCTTTCCCAGCACAGCCCAAGGTTTCAAGTCAGCTGCATAACCTGCCAGTAGCTCAGATTCAACCTGACATTGACCCTGAGCAGCTTCCCCTGGCATCCTGCTCTCTCCCACCACTCAGACTTGACTCCATGCCTTGGCACCTGCCCCACTTCTAATCAGTAAACAATGGCAATCCAACAAGTATTAAGTTTCTGGTAAGCGTAGGCCACTATGCAAGGCTCAGAAGGAAACCTAAATTAGGAAGACTGATTATCATAAGGTAAGATATATGTGATACTTTTCTAAAGGAAGGAGAGAGGGAGAAAGGAAAGAGGGAGGAAGGAGAGGAGAGCAGAGAGGAAGGAAGAAAAAGTGGGATGGGACATCCACAGAAGAGAAGCTAGGGTCAAATCATTCAGTCTCCATCCGGCCCCTCCTTGTCACTCCCCGCCTCCTGCGCCATACCACCAAACTCAAACCCTCATTACCTAATCCCTTTCTAACTGATTTCTCAGCTGCCCGTAGCTCTCCCTTTCAGTCTACTCTACACATCACTGCACAGCTTGTTGTCGTTCCCCTAAATCCCTCTCGGCCCCTCACCCCCGCTTACCACAGAAGTGCCAGTTCTTCAGCCTGGCATTAAAGCTCTGGGTCTCTTCCACCCATCTCACCCACAGAATCTCCCTCTACTGATCTTCTCATGCCTGTGTCAGCCACCTAGAACCCTCCAGCCCCTACCCCTCCACCTGCCCAAACCCCACCACAGCCACTGTCACCTCCTCCTGGAAGCCTTTCCCCATGACTCCTGCCTCCCGTGAACTCTTAGAACCTTCCCTTTGTACCTCTATTTCTATCACACCACACAACCAAGGGCCACATTTGTGAGAGTGCGGTTTCCCAGAAACCCAAGCTAGGCCTATTTTGGGTTTCCCCATGATGCCTCACAGAGACTGAGAGCTCAGCAACATTTGGTTAACAAATATTGTCCCTCAAAGCACTTAAAGACACAAGTCTATACAATAGGTGTTCCTGAAATGTGTAAACACTTAATTATTCATATTGAGCTCTTTTAACTTTGGAGACACTCATGTGTGTGTATATTAGTAAAGTATAGTAATGTAATACAAGAAGATGATAGCTTTCAGCAATATCCAGTACTATTTTCTATTGTTGTGTAGACAAGAGAATTAGCCTTGCTGAATTTGCTTCCTAAGAGTTCTAACAGTTCCTCAAAAATTTAAAAATAGAGCTACCATAGGAGGGATTTCCCTGGCAGTCATATGATCTAGCAATCCCACTTCTGGGAATAGATCGAAAAGAATTGAAAACAGAACTTAAACACATTTTTGCACACCCATTATTCACAATAGCCAGAACACAGAAGCAACCCAAGTGTGCACTGACAGACAAACAGAGAAACAAAATGTGATATACGCATGCAATGGAATATTACTCAGCCTTNGGATCATTTTGTATGTGAGAAGATGTTCCTCACCCATACCTTGTCAAGGTATTCTGGACAGAATACACGGCATTTTGAAGCAGCTTTTTCCAGACCATTATTGTTATTATTACTGGTAGTTTGTGTGTGCTTCAGTCGTGTTCAAATCTTTGGGAGCCTATGAATTGGAGCCTGCCAGGCTTCTCTGTCCATGGAATTTTTCAGTCAAGAGGACTGGGGTGGGTTGCCATGCCCTCCTCCAGGGGATCTTCCCAATCCAGGGATTGAATTTTTGTCTCTTATGTCTCCTGCATTTGCAAGTGAGTTCTTTACCACTACCAATACCTGAAAAGTTTATTATCTAAAGACCTTTAATAAACTGCATGTATTTTTGGAAGTCCAGTACTTAAGCAGACAATACTCTTGCTACTGTAAAATAGGGCTGGGAGCACAGAGCCTCCCCAGCTTTTGATGCTTCCAGTCATTCAGCCCTATCCTCTCTGTAGAGGTTCAGCCATGCCTAGCCTTTCTAACAGATGGGTCGTTTTCATCTCAAAACATTTCAGGGTTGACTACATTGTAGTAGAGATACTTTTAATGTTTATTATTGGACCAGTGAATTTTTATGTTGAATGTATTCCAAGGATTTTACAAGTGCTCAGATTAGAGGACAATGCACTGCCAGTAAATGCCTTCATGAACAGTAACTGATTGCATTCATCTGATTTCCTATACTTGCAGGTATTCGGCTACCATGCTAATCTTTTAAGAATTGGTATAGGCTGAATTTGTATGTGAACCGTGAACTTCTNATTTTTTATTGGAGTATAGTTGATTTACAGTGTTAGTTTCGGGTGTACGGCAAAGTGAATCATTTATGTATACATACATGTATGTGTATGTACATCCATTCTTTTTAGATTCTTTTCCCATATTCTTTTTAGATTCTTCTCTACTTTTATAGAGTATAGACTAGAGTTCACTGTGCTATACAGTAGGTTCTTATTGGTGATTTAGTTGCTAAGTCATGTCCATCTCTTGCGACCCGATGGACTGTAGCCTGCCAGACTCCTCTGTCCATGGGATTCTCCAGGCAAGAATACTGGAGTGGGTTGCCATTTCCTTCTCCAAGGTTCTTATTAGTTATCTGTTTTGTATATAGTACTGTGTGTATGTCAGTCCCAATCTCCCAATTTATCCCTTTCTACCTTTACCCCTCGGTAACCATAAGTTTGTTTTCTGCATCTGTTATTTTCTGATGACTAGAATGCATATCTTGCCCACAAACTCTTTCTTACATGAAAAATGTCTCATTGTTATCTTATTTTACTTCTCCTTAGAATGACTGCTCTGTTCTTCTTCACTAGGCTAAATCCTCTTCTCTTTTCAGTCTAACTGAAATCTTACCTTGCAGCCTTACCTCATTTGGGCAGAATATTGTGCAGATCATGGCAATTTCACTACTAAGTTATGTTGTATGCTCTTAGTGGAATTAATACAAGCACATATTTCCTGGATATCAAAGATTCATCCACCTATAAGAATGACTTTAATTTATTGTTGTCTTGATGGAAATTTTAGGACATTGGAATTGAATTCTATTTGTTTGTCTTTACAACAATCCTGAGATTCATTGTAGAAGACATTGGTTTCTTTGACTTTTTCAGAAGTTATTTACCTTTATTCAGGTAGTAGCACTCTGATGTACCTTGGAGGTCCTTCCAGTGATTCCTCTAGATGCCTCCTTCTGAACATATAACTGATTGGAATAAATGAGGTTCAGTGTGTAAACTCTTGTTCCACCTGTTAGCTCAGAGAAGTCTTTATTGGATTAGAGTTGGGAGTGTAAGAATATTACCCTTGAATTCTGGGGGCCATTGTGATGGGAAAGCATACTTGAAAATTAAGCTATTTTATGTTTCTCAGGTATATATCAGACTTCCTGACAATATCGAGTACCTGAATCCAAGTGTGCCAGAATCTAGAGACTCCTAGTTTTTTTTTATAAATAGTCAAGAAAATTCTTTTATTTCTTACTTATTTGTGTTATTTATACAAATTTGGGTTGTTTCAATGTTTGCAGTTGAAAGAGCTCAATATTTGAGTCTTGATTTTATAATTGAAGAAATTAAGCTAAAAGAGATTTAGACAGCTGCAGAGCTGATAGTAAATGAAACTGAAATTGCTAGTCAGGTATATCTGACTCTCTGGTCCATTCTCTGTCTTCTCTACCATATTCCATTACAATTTTCTGGTATGTTTTGGCTCCCATGTTGATGTATTTTGAATCCTCCAAAATTATTTATTTATTTAGATGGATAAAGTCCATGACTTGCAGTTGTAACGTTTTTTCCTAGTATTTTGGAGGAAGAGAATATGAGAGACACTGAAACTTTTGTGTTCCAAATATTTATAATAGAAGCTCCATTAATACCCATTGCATTTTCTGGTGTTTAATATTCATCATATGTGGTCTTTCTTTGGGTTCAAAGAACCTTGGTTGAAGTCAAAGTAATTCTTATTTATAGAGCAACGTACTAGTCTTTGAGTCTGTGTTACTCCAGTGTCTGTTGTCCACAATCCCTGTCTCCGTCAATCTGTGTCATTTTCAGAAGCACAAAGACATTGAGTTGGACCATCACAAGGACACATATATTGGAAATACTGGGAAAATTATGACTATTCTTAGGCTGGATCCAGAAACAGGGTTGAGAGAAACATCTAAATTTCATTCCTGGAATTGTCACTGCATTTCAGGGTGGCCTTGGACAAAGTTATTTTTCTAGGTTTCTCCAAAAGGAAGAGAATATGGGCGGGAGAGGAATAACCGAACATTTCCAAAAGAATACATTTTTTTTCTTTTTGCAATGTTAAATACTACGGTCCCATTTTCCTGAAATTACTGTAAACACACAGGCCAGATCTCAGAGAGAGCCTTTTGAAATTCCAAAAATAGTTATTTTCATTTATAGCTAGAAGAACAAAAACAAGAGCAAAACAAATAGAAAACAGGCTGGGTGCACTCACAAAGCTCCAGGCAGGTGGGTCCTTCTGGTCAGTGTCACTTCCTAAGACCTAATTAGCTAGTCTGCCTTGGTGGCATTTTCAGAAAGGAAACTGGAATCTTTGCCTGTAAATGTCCCCATTAGCTCAGTGTATGTGTTTTCATTGGCCCTTGGAGAAGACTCAAGTTCTATTATGGTTTTGTTGATGGCTAACAGTGTTCTTGGCGCTGAATGAGATATAGAAGAAGGTACCAGATCTGCCCAAAGGCGTTTGCAACCTGAGTTAGTAAAACAAATAACTCGCTATTAGTCTTGACCTTGCTGGAAATTGGGCTTAAATATCAGTAGTACTAAATTCCGGAGTATTTTTATTTGTGCCCCTCTGGGATGGGCAGGAATGACACTGTGGAGTAACTGTATTGCCTGGTATGCTTCCTTTCGTCCATTTTTGGCATGTCTGTATTTCTTCCATACTCCAGGGTTTTTTGCATGGCTGAGTCAACCACATACGTGGTCTTAGCATCCATTTGCTTGGATGTAATATTCATCTTCACTTTAGTTCATTATACTTAACTCTCATTTTTCTCCATCTACTCTGTGTGGCAGAAAAAGTATTGGCCCAGATAAACCTTAAGTAGTTTTTTTTACGTGAGAACATTTTTTTCTTATATATATTTGTGTGAACATTCATGACACTTCAAACAGCAGTGAATGAGTGTGAAGACCCTATTAGACAGCAATTGCCATTTATCCAACATCCTCTGCCCATGTAGTTTTTTTTTTTTTCTTCCATATTGTTAGGGAAAGAATATATCACACCTCAGACTTCCTGGTATTCGTACTTTTGGGAAAGGGAGGTGAAACAGAAGAAATAGTGGGGGAAAGTAGAGAATCACTGGTGGGGCAGAGCTTAGAAAAAGGAGGCAGGCAATTAATAATTTGAAAGCCCATTTTTTTCAAATGAGCTGGTCTCAGGTTATTGCCAAGGAGAAGGCTATATGAGAAAGAAAAGAGCTGTTTAAAGAGTTAAGCAGGGTTTGCCTGGTGGCCCAGTGGTTAAGAACTCACTTTGTGATCCATGGGACACTGGTTTGATCCCTGGTCCAGGAAGATCCCACATGCTGTGGGTCAGCTAAGCCCATGCACTGCAACTACTGAAGGCCAGGAGCCCTAGAGCCCCTGCTTTGCAACCAGAGAAGCCACTGCGGTGAGAAGCCTGCTCAGTGCAACCGGGAGTAGCTACCTCTCACCACAGCTAGAGAAGAGCCCACATAGCAGTGAAGACCCAGCACAGCAAAAAATAAAATAATTGATTATTAATTAAGGTTTTAAAGGAGTTAAGCAGATTGTGGATCTTGCTGCTAGTTCATATATATAACTCCTGCTTATAAGCCATCCAAAGTATGCTGGATGTATAGTGGTTCAGACGGTAAAGCGTCTGACTACAATGCGGGAGGCCCGGGTTCAAGCCCTGGATTGGGAAGATCCCCTGGAGAAGGAAATGGCAATCCACTCCAGTACTACTGCCTAGAAAATCCCATGGACAGAAGAGCCTGGTAGGCCCCAGTCTATGGGGTCGCAAAGAGTCGGCTACTACTGAGCGACTTCACTAAAGTATGCTGGGTTTGGTTCGGTTCAGTTCAGTTGCTCAGTCATGTCAGACTCTGCGACCCCATAGACTGCAGCACGCCAGGCCTCCCTGTCCATCACCAACTCCCGGAGTTTACTTGAACTCATGTCCATTGAGTTGGTGATGCCATCCAACCATCTCATCCTCTGTTATCCCCTTCTCCTCCCACCTTCGATCTTTCCCAGCATCAGGGTCTTTTCCATGCAGTCAGTTCTTCACGTCAGGTGGCCAAAGTATTGGAGTTTCAGCTTCAACATCAGTCTTTCCAATGAACGCTCAGGACTGATCTCCTTTAGGATGGATTGGTTGGATCTCCTTGCAGGCCAAGGGACCCTCAGGAATCTTCTCCAACACCACAATTCAAAAGCATCAATTCTTTGGCACTCAGCTTTCTTTATAGTCCAACTCTCANTCAGGACTGATCTCATTTAGAATGTACTGGTTGGATCTCCTTGCTGTCCAATTGACCCTCAAGAGTCTTCTCCAACACCACAGTTCAAAAGCATCAATTCTTTGACGCTCAGCTTTCTTTATAGTCCAACTCTCACATCCATACATGACTACTGGAAAAACCATAGCTTTGACTAGATGGACCTTTGTTGGCAAAGTAATGTCTCTGCTTTTTAATATGCTGTCTAGGTTGGTCATAACTTTTCTTCCAAGGAGTAAGAGTCTTTTAATTTCATGGCTGCAATCACCATCTGCAGTGATTTTGGAGCCCAAAAAAATAAAGCCTGCCACTGTTTCCACTGTTTCTCCATCTATTTGCCTCATAGAAAATACTGAAGATACTACTTTTAAAACTTCTACATCTAAAGAAATAGAATGAACTTTTGGACATTAAATTATTAGAAATAGAGAAAGTATCCAATATTTTGCTTAATTTGTTCTTAATATGCTTTCCATGTGAAAGAATTTTAAAGTATATTATATAGCAATATTAATATGTAATGTTTATGAAAACTTTCAATTATTTTGTAACTACTGGGGATTTACAGAAAATCTTTTAACTTAAATGTTGATATTCTGAGGGAGACAGTCCTGACAGTATTTATAAAAATATTTCCCAGCTAATATGATTAAACTATTAAATTGTAATTAAACTTCCAACCCTACAATATAATGGAAAGAGTACATTCCTGAGAATTTAGGGGTGCTAACACTGACTATAACAATGGAAAAATCATAGTCTCTCTGTACATGGTTCTTCAGTCAGCCAAATTTTAAGACTGTGACTAGATCACTTCTGAGACTCATTTCACCTTTAAACTGTGGTTCTGTTAAGTGTACACAAATGTGCTTCCAAATATCTTGATTAAAAGATCACGTAATCCAGTGTGCAGTATCATACACAGAACCCTAACTAAATGTTTTATACCTTATGACTCTTTCCCCTACTCAAAGCTGACAGGAGACAAGGGTGGGTCCAGAATAATGACCAGTGGCTAACAAATAGAAAGGATGAGCTATGCCAAAGTCTAGTCTAAGAAATTTAAGCCAAAGAAACCAGAATCAACAAGAAGAACTGATCTGAAAAGTCATACATATTCAGGGATAAGGCAGCCATTAAGACCCATGTGCACTTTGAAATTGAAAACACCAGTTTGAGAAGCAAATGGATGAGATATCAAGAAATAAGAACTCAGAAGAAAACATGTATACAAACTTGCTAAGAAGGGCCAGTTTGATCTTAATAGTCTTTTAGTTCAAATCACTCTGAAGCTCAGTTGCCCTCCTTGATGATTCAACGTGTATACAGAAATAAACTTTGCTTTTACTTCAGTTCCTCTGTCCCTTGCCCTGAGTGGAACCTCAACTGGTACAAAGACTAGGGACATGCAGAGCAGGGCTTCAAGGAAAATGTGGAATTGTCCATGATATTGCAGCAGTAGCAATGAGGATATGCTAGGATAGAAAGCTAGCAAAAAATTGTATAACAGAGATACAGTTACTAGTCATCTGTGATCCCTTGAAAGTGAAAGTGAAGTTGCTCAGTCATGTCCGACTCTTTGCGACCCCATGAACTGTAGCCTATCAGGCTCCTCCGTCCATGGGATTTTCCAGGCAAGAGTGCTGGAGTGGATTGCCATTTCCTTCTCCAGGGGATCTTCCCGACCCAGGAATCGAACCTGGGTCTCCCGCATTGCAGGCAGACCCTTTACCATCTGAGCCACCAGGGAAGCCCAGAATATGTATCTGGAGAAAGGCTTTGGAGCACTAAATAGCCAAGCATACTTTTTTCACCTTTGAAGAATTAACAGCAAAAACCAATGAGCAAGAATATGGTGCACCTCTCACTCTCATACATCATTGCAGTGTAAAAACATGTGACTTGTCTGGAAAATAATTTGGTAATATGAATTAAGAGACTCTAAAGAGATTTAAGTACTTTGATTCTATTCTTAGGACTCTATCCTGAAAGACATTCAGACATGCAGACAAACACTGCAACTAGTACCAAGATGTTTACTGCAGTATTATTTAAAGTAAAAAAAAAAAGGGGGGGGGCTCTGTGATGACCTACAGAAGTCGGGTGGAATGGGGAGGTGGGAAGGAGGCTCAGGAGGGAGGGGACATACGCATCCATAGAGCTGATTCACATTGCTGTGCATCAGAAACTAACAACACTGTAAAACAATCATATTCCAATAAAGAATGTCACACAGAAAAAAATGTTAATGGAAATCTAAACATCCCATGAAATTAAAAGATGCTTACTCCTTGGAAGAAAAGTTATGACCAACCTAGACAGCATATTCAAAAGCAGAGACATTGCTTTGCCAACTAAGGTCCGTCTAGTCAAGGCTGTGGTTTTTCCTGTGGTCATGTATGGATGTGAGAGTTGGACCGTGAAGAAGGCTGAGCGCTGAAGAATTGATGCTTTTGAACTGTGGTGTTGGAGAAGACTCTTGAGATCCCTTGGACTGCATGGAGATCCAACCAGTCCATTCTGAAGGAGATTAGCCCTGGGATTTCTTTAGAAGGAATGAGGCTAAAGCTGAAACTCCAGTACTTTGGCCACCTCATGCGAAGAGTTGACTCATTGGAAAAGACTCTGATGCTGGGAGGGATTGGGGGCAGGAGGAGAAAGGGACGACAGAGGATGAGATGGATGGATGGCATCACTGACTTGATGGACTTGAGTCTGAGTGAACTCCGGGAGTTGGTGATGGACAGGGAGGCCTGGCGTACTGATTCCTGGGGTCGCAGAGTCGGACACAACTGAGCGACTGAACTGAACTGAAACATCCCATAATAGAAAAATTATGCTTTATCATGTCAAGTGTATTGTCTACCATACTCACAGACCTTTCAAAGCAAAACTGCCCCACCACAGTCCTTCTGAGAGGCAGCCATGACAGCCGGGACAGCACGCACTGCATACAACTGCTTGGACCAACCAGGGCTTGACACTGATTCTGAAGACCAAGAATTTAATACTAAAAATTATATTCTGGCAGGCAATCCCTGATGTGACCTGGTTCAAAAAGGTGACCTGGGTCAGATTCCAATTTCCAGATATTCAAGGAAATACTAAGAAATGTAGCAGGCAGTAATAGGCAGCAAAGCCAAAAGGACTTTGTACACAAACACCAGGGCAGTCCCTGGGATCCTCACGTAAGCCAGGTTAATGGATCCAACAGAGAGAGAGACTGAGATATTATGAGAGCCACAGAGCCCAACAGAGACAAAGGAACCAGGCTTCAGAGAGGACCAGCTTCTTGACTTCCAAGGCCCAGCTGTACCATGTACGCCTTGTGTTACAAGATTCTTGGAAGAGTTTTCTTGTTGACTGAAAAAAAATAAAATATACGACCTAAAAGTTCAGAATTATATTTTATTTGATAGACTTTCTGAGGACTCAAGGCTGGGAGGCAGCCTCTCAGATGGCTCTGAGGGACTGCTCTGAAGTAGTAAGGGAGAAATTAGGATATATAGGAGTTTTGCAACAAAGACCAGGTAGTCAGAACATTAAAAGATCACTGTTAACTAAAGAAAACCAGACATCGCAAGTTAATGAACTGAGCACTTTTCTATGTATAGGGAAAATGAAAGAGTTGGCTCACTGAAAGCATAGCTTGATATGCACCTTAGCTACCTAAGACCAGTATCCCTTTCTCTCCCATCCTGAGTCCCCTGGCGGTTCACCTTTGGGGGTGGCTGCAGGGGCTGAGGATTGGCTGCAGGCAGCCCAGTCATCTCTGCCCTGTGTTCCAAGCTGCAAAATCCTTTGTTTACTGATATGGCAGGTAACAGTTTTCATTCAGTCAGTCAGTCTTCTACTCTTCTTCTATATTCTTACAATTCCCCATTACCTAGGTAATTTGTATCTTGACTTGTTCCATTTAACTCGGAACAGGTATTTACAGCAAGATGACTGTTGGGGATGCAAGTCAACAAATGTCTACTGAGCAGTTAGTGTGGAACAGGCACTCAGGGCATAACGTGATAGGAAACAGGCAGGGTCTCTCTATCACATGAAGTTTACATTTTGCCAGGGAAAGGGAGAGGCGGATGATAAGTTTTTGTTTTTATATTTCTTAATTTACAAAGAAGGCTTCAGATTCTCATTAAAAATCACGGACAAAAAAACCCGAAATACATCTATATTCACTTACTCAGAAAACTTCACTAAGCCATTTTTTTTTAATTTAGAGGTTTACATAAAACAAATAGACATCACAAAGAATAAACTTAAAATGAATATGTGTGTAACCATCACTTTAAAAAGACAATATTTCCAGCAGTCCAAAAGACCACATGTCCCTTCAAAAGTACACTTCTCTCTTGCAAGCAGAGTAGCATTACCCTGACTGTTTTGGGAAACCACTTCCTTGCTCTGCTCTGTAGCTTTTCTACTTGTGCATGCATGCCTAAATAATTTGGTTTAGTTTTGCCAGTTCTCTGAACTTTGTGTACATGAAAGCAAAAGCATATATTCTTTTATCTTGCTCTCTTCAGGAATATCTAGTCAGAGGTAAATTCATGATACATGTAGCTGTGATTCATTCACTTTCATTACTTATTAATATTACCTTTTATGTACCACAATGTATCCATTCTAAGTTTTTGAACAGCTTGCATATTAAAAACGATGCTGCTCTAAAAAACAAACCAGAATGCTGCTCTGAACATTCTTATAGCAATATACTGCGTATCAAATGTTTTTCTCTAGAATATATATACAGAGGAGGAACTGATTGATAGATTATAGAATATATGTATCTTAGATTTTGGTATATAATGATAAAACATTTTCCAAAGTAGCTGTATGAAATAATATTCTCACTGTCAGAGTATAAGAATTTCCATTTCTGGATATTCTTGCCATCACCAGACACACCAAACTAATCTTTTGCAAATGTGGTAGGTATGAAATGGTATTTCATGATTTCAACTTGCATTTCTGATTACTATGAAGGAAAATTCCCTTTTCATATGCTTATAATTCATCTAGATTTTTTTTGGTGGGGGGGCTTCCTTGGTGGCTCAGAGGTTAAAGCGTCTGCCTGCAATGCAGGAGACCTGGGTTTGATCCCTGGGTTGGGAAGATCCCCTGGAGAAGGAAATGGCAACCCACTCTAGTATTCTTGCCTGGAGAATCCCATGGACAGAAGAGCCTGGTGGGCTACAGTCCATGGGGTCGCAAAGAAGGACATGACTGAGTGACTTCACTTGTTCTCTTTTTTGTGAAATACCTGGTCAAGACTTTTATCTGCTTCCTAAAAAGTTCTCGATTCTTTTCTTATTGATTTGTAGGTATTTTATATTCTGGATACTAAATCTTAGTTAGATATATGTGATGCAATTATCTTTTCCAAATCCATGGGCTACATTTTCAGATCCTCATAATCAGATTCCAGTTATGCATTTTTGGCAGAAACAGCATAGAAATGTGGCCACTTTCTCACAGCATTTTACTAAGAACCACATTCATCTATCTGTCCCATCTCTGGCGATGTTAACTTCGATCGGTTGATAAAGGTGGTATCTGCAAAGTTTCTCCTTTATAAAAGTATTAATTTTCCTTTGTAATTATTAAGTATCTTGCAGGAAGATCCTGCATCCCTTTGATGATTCTTACCTAGTCAGTTATTACTATTAAATATGATGGCTGTCTAATGGTAATTTTCTAATTCCATCATTGCATTGTTTATCAGTTGACTTTCTTCTATAAGGAAGAGTTTTCTTTTTTTTGGCTAAGCAGTTTATTGGATTTTAGTTCCCTGACTAGGTGTCGAACCTAGGCACTTGACAGTGACAGCATGGAGTCTTAACTACTACATCGCCAGGGAATTCTTTTTTTTTTTTTAATTGAAGCGCAGTAAAAGTGTAGCTGATTTACAATACTGTGTTAGTTTCTGGTGTACAGCAAAGTGATTCAGTTATACATACATATATTCTTCTTCATATTCCTTTCCACTAAAGTTTATTACAAGACACTGAAAATAGTTACCTGTGCTATACAGTAGGAAATTGCTATTTACCTGTTTCATATATAGTAATGTGTATATGTTAATTCCAAATTCCTCATTTATCCCTTCGAGTTTTATGATTTTTGCACTTTTTATATTAAAGATCATGGATTCTTACCTCATTCAAAGGGTGATAATCTACTACCATCATTTATTTTCATATTCCAGTTGTCCCAGACTTGGCCAGTAGGAATCCTTCAAGCTAGCCCTGCATTCTTTTGACATGTTCTTGCCATTCTTTGAACAATTCCTTACTTTCTGGCATAAGAGATTCCAGGTTCCATCTAGGCTTATCATCCAACCAAGAATCAGATGTTTCTCCAATGCTGTTTCCTTTTAGTGGAAAATGGCATTTAGAAACCAAGATCTTGATGCCAGTCATTTTTGCTACTGGCGTACCAACTGTATCCAGGCCCCTCTCAGCTGACAGACTAGGAAACAGATATGTCTGTGTGTGCGCATGCTTACATTCATAAACACATGTGTGTATGTATGTGGACACCAACATACATCTTCGACTCTCCATTGAAAAGTTTAGAAGCAATGACATCCAGGACATACACACATTCCCACCATATCTATATGTCTCTATACCTATACATCATTGCTCTCGCCCTCTCTTGCTCTCTAAATGTATATAAATATATACACAAATTTATACATTATAAACACATAACATATACATATATGGATATACACACACATATATGAGGTCCCACTGACACCTCTAATCAGATTATATCCACCACAGGTTTCATTCTAGCCTTCCTACATTACATATTTTTAATTCCCTTCTTCAATGAGAAATCTGGTTCATATCAAAAAATAAATTTATTTATATACAATTGCGGTGTATTTGGTGTTTTGTTTAAGAAATATTTTGAAGCCTGAAGGTCATGAATAAATATAGAAAATAAAGTCTTTTAAAAGCTTTATTGTTCTGTCTTTCAGATGAGATCTGTAACCTACCAGAAGCCCACTTTTGTGTATGGGGTGAGATAGAGGCCAAGTCTCTTTTTTTCCCTATATAAATAAGAAAATGTCCCAGTACTACTAAGACAATCAACCACTCTACACTATTCTACCATGTCATCTTTGACATAAATCAAGCATCAATTGGAAATTCTCTTGTGGTCCAGTGGTTAAGACTGAGCTTCCATTGCATGGGGGCACAGGTTTGATTCCCAACAGGGGAACTAAGATCCCACATGTCGCACAGCATGATCCAAAAGAAAAAGCATCAAGGAATGTGTGAGTCTGTTTCTGGTACTCTGTTTTGTTACTCTGGTATATTTTTAGGCCACCAATACCACACTACCTTAATGACTACAACTTTATAAATCTTGGGCTGGCAGAAGCCCTCTCATCTTAAGAAAGACTTTCCTATTCTCGGCCCTATTTATTTGCATCAAATTTAGAATCATTCCATCACATCTCACAAATCCTCTTAAATTTTTGGCTGGGAATACAAAGTTATAAATAAGCTTGGAAATAACTGATACCTTTACAGTACTGATTCTCCCAGTCCATAACATATGGTATCTATGTCCTGTTGTTTAGGTTTCTCAATAAAGTCGTATTAAATTCTGCCCACAGAAATCTTCTACATGTATTATTAGATTTATTGCTGATCCTTGATATCTTCTGATGATATGAAAAATAGTATCATAGTTTGGATGACAGTATGTCTCTGCCACTGAATGCAGCTATTAAAATATGGACAAAATGCATGGAATAAATATTTTAAAACTCTGAAAAGTAAATGATAACAGGTCAACTAGCAAAGAACAAAATTTGAAATTTACTGTACTAGTAGAGAGTTTAAAGTTAGGATGATGAAACTGGAGCCTATTATACAAAGTGAAGTAAGCCAGAAAGAAAAACACCAATACATTATACTAACGCATATATATATATAGAATGTAGAAAAATGGTAACGATAACCCTGTATGCGACATAGCAAAAGAGACAGAGATGTATAGAACAATCTTTTGGACTCTGCGGGAGAGGGTGAGGGTGGAATGATTTAGGAGAANAGTGAAGTAAGCCAGAAAGAAAAACACCAATACATTATACTAACGCATATATATATATAGAATGTAGAAAAATGGTAACGATAACCCTGTATGCGACATAGCAAAAGAGACAGAGATGTATAGAACAATCTTTTGGACTCTGCGGGAGAGGGTGAGGGTGGAATGATTTAGGAGAATGGCACTGAAACATGTATAATATCATATGTGAAATGAATCGCCAGTCCAGGTTCGATGCAGGATACTCGGGGCTGGTGCACTGGGATGACCCAGAGGGATGGTATGGGGAGGGAGGTAGGACGGGGGTTCAGGATGGGGAACACGTGTACACCCATGGCAGTTTCATGTTGATGTATGGAAAAACCAATATAATACTGTAAAGTGATTAGCCTCCAATTTAAAAAATTTTTATATTTTAAAAAATAATAAATAAAAAATAAAGTTAGGATGAAACCAGAACACACGGAAAAAAGAGCTCCAGGAGCAGCAACTTACTTTGGGCTCAAGAAGTAGGAAAAGAGACTCTCAATTTTCCAAAAGAGGGAGAGAAAATTCCCCATTTATTCTGTTCTTTCCTCCATTTTCTCATATGTCAGCCCCAAGCAATCTCAGAGCTCCAACAGGAGGAGCTATAATCCCACAAGACTCGGGGAAATCCCTGGTACTTTCCTTTCTCTGCCCTACTGCTACTTGGCACTGAACACAAACCCAGTCACAGGAAGCACAAAGCAGGGTAACTGAACTCTCAACTTTCCAGGCAGAAAACCACCCAGGGGAGCCCTAGCAAACCAGAAAGTATCAGAAAAATCACAAAAAGGGAAGAGCTCGGAAGAACAATCCAATGCTTATTTTTATAAATTTCTGGGTTCATCCTTAGGCAGCACATGCATAACAGCAGAATAAACACCCTGGGGATCTGAACTACGGGCAAGACCACTGCCCAGGTCTTACTGTATACTGGCCACTTGCTGCATATACACAGGTTATCTCCAAATAGCACTGCAAGGCCCTTGAAAATGGGACACTGAAACTACAACCTATAGGAAGCCGGTCAGACCTTTTGGCATGAACCCAAATAAGCTGACTGCCTGATGAATTAACATCCTCCAAACAATTTACACAAAACCCAAATACTGTGTCTCATAACACAATACTTTAAACATCCCAGGTTCAGTGCAAAATTACTGAGCATACAAACAGCTGTGAAAATCTCATATGGGAAGAGAACCAACAGACACATACTTTGAAATTATCACACATAGATGTTAAAGTGGCTACTATAAAAATGCTCATAGAAATATGAATATCCTCAGACCAGTAATATAAGCTTCCATCTTCAGTTCAGTTCAGTCGCTCAGTCATGTCGGACTCTTTGTGACCCCAAGAATCGCAGCACGCCAGGCCTCCCTGTCCATCACCAACTCCCAGCGTTCACTCAGACTCACGTCCATCGAGTTGGTGATGCCATCCAGCCATCTCATCCTCTGTCATCCCCTTCTCCTCCTGCCCCCAATCCCTCCCAGCATCACAGTCTTTTCCAATGAATCAACTCGTCACATGAGGTGACCAAAGTACTGGAGTTTCAGCTTTAGCATCATTCCTTCCAAAGAACACCCAGGGCTGATCTTTAGGATTGACTGGTTGGATCTCCTTGCAGTCCAAGGGACTCTCAAGATCAATTAGAAAAAGAAGAGCAAAACAAATTAAAATTCCTGGCATGCAGTAGTCAAGAAATAATAAAGATAAAAGGAAAAAATCGATAAACAGGAAATTGTTGTCCTGCAACAACAGGAAAACAATATGAACAAAATAAAAATCTAGTTCTTTGAAAGGAT
>SJYV01008279.1:663869-674127 GCA_006410875.1 Neotragus pygmaeus
CCATTTTCTCATATGTCAGCCCCAAGCAATCTCAGAGCTCCAACAGGAGGAGCTATAATCCCACAAGACTCGGGGAAATCCCTGGTACTTTCCTTTCTCTGCCCTACTGCTACTTGGCACTGAACACAAACCCAGTCACAGGAAGCACAAAGCAGGGTAACTGAACTCTCAACTTTCCAGGCAGAAAACCACCCAGGGGAGCCCTAGCAAACCAGAAAGTATCAGAAAAATCACAAAAAGGGAAGAGCTCGGAAGAACAATCCAATGCTTATTTTTATAAATTTCTGGGTTCATCCTTAGGCAGCACATGCATAACAGCAGAATAAACACCCTGGGGATCTGAACTACGGGCAAGACCACTGCCCAGGTCTTACTGTATACTGGCCACTTGCTGCATATACACAGGTTATCTCCAAATAGCACTGCAAGGCCCTTGAAAATGGGACACTGAAACTACAACCTATAGGAAGCCGGTCAGACCTTTTGGCATGAACCCAAATAAGCTGACTGCCTGATGAATTAACATCCTCCAAACAATTTACACAAAACCCAAATACTGTGTCTCATAACACAATACTTTAAACATCCCAGGTTCAGTGCAAAATTACTGAGCATACAAACAGCTGTGAAAATCTCATATGGGAAGAGAACCAACAGACACATACTTTGAAATTATCACACATAGATGTTAAAGTGGCTACTATAAAAATGCTCATAGAAATATGAATATCCTCAGACCAGTAATATAAGCTTCCATCTTCAGTTCAGTTCAGTCGCTCAGTCATGTCGGACTCTTTGTGACCCCAAGAATCGCAGCACGCCAGGCCTCCCTGTCCATCACCAACTCCCAGCGTTCACTCAGACTCACGTCCATCGAGTTGGTGATGCCATCCAGCCATCTCATCCTCTGTCATCCCCTTCTCCTCCTGCCCCCAATCCCTCCCAGCATCACAGTCTTTTCCAATGAATCAACTCGTCACATGAGGTGACCAAAGTACTGGAGTTTCAGCTTTAGCATCATTCCTTCCAAAGAACACCCAGGGCTGATCTTTAGGATTGACTGGTTGGATCTCCTTGCAGTCCAAGGGACTCTCAAGATCAATTAGAAAAAGAAGAGCAAAACAAATTAAAATTCCTGGCATGCAGTAGTCAAGAAATAATAAAGATAAAAGGAAAAAATCGATAAACAGGAAATTGTTGTCCTGCAACAACAGGAAAACAATATGAACAAAATAAAAATCTAGTTCTTTGAAAGGATTATGAGAGACTATTACAAACAACTATATGCCAATAAAATGGACAACTGGAAGAAATGGACCGATTTTCAGAAAAGTTCAACCTTCCAAGACTGAACCAAGAAGAAACAGAAATTATAAACAAGCCAATTACAAGCACTGAAATCAAAACAGTGATCAAAAATCTTCCAAAAAACAAAAGCTCACAGACAGATGGCCTCACAGGTGAATTCTATCAAACATTTAAATAGCTAATGCCTATTTTTCTGAAACTCTTTCAAAAACTTGTAGAAGAAGAAATACTTTTAACTCATTCTACAAGGCCACCATCAACCTGATACCAAAATCAGACAAAGACATCACACACAAAAAAGAAAATTACAAGTCAATATCATTGATGAACATACATGTAAAAATTCTCAATAAAATTCTAGCATACAAAATTCAGCAAATCATTAAAAAGACCACACACTAAGATCAGGCTTCCCTCATAGCTCAGTTGGTAAAGAATCCACCTGCGATGCAGGAGACCCCAGTTCAATTCCTGGGTTGGGAAGATCCTCTGGAGAAAGGAAAGACTACCCACTCCAGTATTCTTGGGCTTCCCTTGTGGCTCAGGTGGTAAAGAATCTGCCTGCAGTGTGGGAGACCTGGATTTGATCTCTGGGTTGGGAAGATCCCTTGGAGAAGGGAAAGGCTACCCACTCCAGTATTCTGGCCTGGAGAATCCCATGGACTGTATAGTCCATGGGGTTGCAGAGTCGGACATGACTGGGTGACTTTCTTCTACACTATGATCAAGTTTGGTTTATCCCTGGAATGCAAGGATTCTTCAATATAAGCAAATCNAAAGGCTACCCACTCCAGTATTCTGGCCTGGAGAATCCCATGGACTGTATAGTCCATGGGGTTGCAGAGTCGGACATGACTGGGTGACTTTCTTCTACACTATGATCAAGTTTGGTTTATCCCTGGAATGCAAGGATTCTTCAATATAAGCAAATCAATGTGATACACCATATTAACAAACTGAAAGATAAAAACCATATGATAATCAATAGATGCAGAAAAAGCTTTTGACAAAATTCACCATCCACTATGATAAAAACTCTTTAAAAAACGGGCAGAGAAGGAATTTACCTCAACATAATAAAGGCCATATATGATAAATCCACAGCAAACATTATTCTCAATGGTGAAAAACTGAAAGCATTCCTTCTGAGATCAGGAACAAGACAAGGGTACCCATTCCTGCCACTATTATTCAATAGTTTTGGACGTCCTAGCTTTGGCAATCAGAGAAGAAAAAGAAATAAAAGGAATTCAGATGGAAAAGAAGTAAAACTCACACTGTTTGCAGATGACCTGATATCATATACAGAAAACCCTAAAGATACTACTAGAGCTAATCAGTGAATACAGTAAAGTCACAGAAATCAAAATCAGTACACAGAAATCACTTGCATCCTACACGTTAACAACAAAAAATCAGAAAGAGAAATTAAGGACTCAATCCCATTTACTACTGCAACAAAAAGAATAAAATGCCTAGGAATAAATCTACCTAAAGAGACAAAAGAGCTGCATACAGAAAACTGTAAGACACAGATTAAAGAAATCAAAGACAAGATAAACAGATGGAGAGATATTCCATGTTTCTGGGTTGGAAGAATCAATACTGTGAAAATGGCTATACTACCAAATGCAATCTACAGATTCAATGCAATTCCTATCAAATTACCAGTGTCACTTTTCACAGAACTAGAAGTAAAAATTTCACAACTTGTATGGAAATACAAAATACAAAAGACCCCATATAGTCAAAGCAACCTTGAGAAAGAAGAATGGGGCTGGAGGAATCAACCTTCCTGACTTCAGATTATACTACAAAGCTACAGTCATCAAGATAGTATGGTACTAGTGTGAAAACAGAAATATAGACCAATGATACAAGATAGAAAGCCAAGCAAGAAACCCACACACCTATGGGCACCTTATGTTTGACAAAGGAGGCAAGAATATACAATGGGAAGAAGACAGTCTCTTCAATAAGAAATGCTGGGAAAACTGGACAGCTATATGTAAAAGAATGAAATTAAAACACTTCCTAACACAATACACAAAGATAAAGTCAAAATGGATTAAAGACCTAAATGTAAGACAAAAACTATACAAAAGTCTTAGAGGAAAATATAGGCAGAACACTCCATGACATAAATCACAGCAAGATCCTCTATGACCCACCTCCTATTGTAATGAAATACAATCAAAAATAAACAAATGGAACCTAATTAAACTTAAACTTAAAAGCTTTTGCACAGCAAAGGAAATTATAAACAAGGTGAACAGACAACTCTCAGAAAGGAGAAAATAAAAGCAAATGAAACAACTGACAAAGGATTAATTTCCAAAATATACAAGCAGCTGTTACAACTCAATACGAGAAAAACAATCAAATCCAAAAGTGGGCAAAAGACCTAAACAGACTTTTCTCCAAAGAAGACATACAGATGACTAACAAACACATGAAAAGATGCTCAACCTCGCTCCTTATTAGAGAAATGCAAATCAAAACTACAATGAGCTATCACCTCGCACCCAGTCAGAATGGCCATTATCAAAAAAAGAAAGAGAAAAAAAAATCTACAAACAATAAATGCTGGAGAGGGTGTGGTGAAAGGGGAACCCTCTCACACTGTTGGTGGGAATGTATACTGATACAGTCACTACAAACATTATGGAGAACAGCACATTATGTAGATTCTTTAAAAAAACTAGGAATAACACTACCATATGACCCAACAATCCCACTACCAGGCATATACCCTAAGAAAACCATAACTGAAAAAGACACATGTTCCCCAATGTTCACTGCGGCACTATATACAATAGCCAGGACATGGAAGCAACCCAGATGTCCATCAACAGATGACTGAATAAAGAAGCTGTGGTATATACATACAATGGAATATTACTCAGCCATAAAAATGAATGTATTTGAGTCAGTGCTAATGAGACAGATGAACCTAGAGCCTATTATATAGAGTGAAGTAAGTCAGAAAAACAAAGATCTTATTTCAATGCACATCTATGTAATCTATAAAGACAGTACTGATGAACGTATTTGCAGGGCAGCAATGGAGATGCAGACATAGAGAACAGACTCGTGAACACAGGGCCAGGGGGACAAATGGAGAGGAAAGCACGGAAACACATACACTACCGTTCGGAAAACAGACGGTCAATGGGAACTCGCTGTATGATTCAGGGAACTCAGGTGTGGCTCTCTGACAACCCAGGGGGATGGGGTAGGAAGAGGGAGGTAGATTCGAGGAGGAAGGGACATATGTATACCTATGTTGATTCATGCTGATGTATGACAGAAATCAACACAATATTGTAAAGCAATTATCCTTCAATTTAAAATAAATTACTTTTTTAAATACAGTTCTTTGAAAAAGTTCAATTAAACTTATAAACCTCTAGAAGTATACACAGAAAAGGAGAAGACACAAGTTAAAAATATCAAGAATAAAAGAAAGAATATCAGTACTAATATTGCAAACATTAAAAAGATAAGATACTGTAAACAACTCTACTGGAGAAGGAAATGGCAACCCACTCCAGTATTCTTGTCTGGAGAATCCCATGGACAGAGGAACCTTGCAGGCTACAGTCCATGGGGTCGCAAGAGTCGGACACAACTGACTGACTTTCACTACTACTAAACAACTCTACACACATAAATCTAACAGTGAAATAGAAGAAAAAGACTAATTCTTCCAAAATGAGAAACTACAAAAACACACCCAAGATGAATTAATTACCTTAATAGTTCTTTAACTGTTAAAGAACTTACAGAATGATATCAATTCTGCCTGATCCCCGGTAGAATATAGAAAAGGAAGAAACACTTACAAACTCATTTTATAAAACCAGCATTACAATGATACCAAAACTAAACAAAAATAATATGAGAGGAAAAGACAATGGGTCAAGCATGAACATAGATGCAAAAACACTCAACAGAATATTAGCAAATCAAATCCAGTCCTATATAAAGAAGATAATACACAGTATAACAAAGTGGGATTTATATCAGCAATACAAGGCTAATTCAATTTGCAAAATATCACAATGTAACTTATCACAATAACAGCTTAAAGAAAACATCACATGACCATATCAATAAAAAAAATTTGACAATATTCAAGATGTCATGATAAAAACTTTCAGCAAAAAAGGAACATTTTTTTTCAATCCTATAATGCACATACAAAAAACAAAACCTAGGACTAGCCAGTGCAGTAAGTACAATAGAGCAAATTAGATATTATTTAAGNAAAAATTTGACAATATTCAAGATGTCATGATAAAAACTTTCAGCAAAAAAGGAACATTTTTTTTCAATCCTATAATGCACATACAAAAAACAAAACCTAGGACTAGCCAGTGCAGTAAGTACAATAGAGCAAATTAGATATTATTTAAGATAGTATTAGCAAATGGATTTAGAAAAAAACGATTTCTGAAAACAATGAAAATACAGTACAGATAGTTTTAGACACAGAACTAAAAGTCTAATATATGTTTAATATATTAGTCTCATGAGGGCAATGGGGCAGAGACAATATTCAATGAGCTATTAACTGAAAAATATCCAGATTTGATGAAACACATCAACTCAGGTTCAAAAATCTCTAAAGTCCCAAAGAAGATTTAAAAAAAAAAAAAAGGCACACTTAGATGCAACACAGTTAAATTCCAGAAAGACAAGAAAAATCTTAGAAGCAGTAGAGGGAAAAAAAGCAAAAATACAACTTTTAAAGGAGCAGAAGGCTGGCAGCTAACTTCTCAACACAAACAGTGGAGGCCAGAAGACAAAGGAGTGACATTTTCAAGACACTAAAAAGAAAATATTGCCATCCTCAACCTAGCAAAAATGTCTTTCAAGAATGAAACACAAAACTTAAAGTCAATAAGAGGGAGGAAATAACAAAAATCAGAGAGGAAATAAATAAAAGAGATTTTTTAAAAGTCAATAATACCAAGATCTGATTTTCTGAAAAAATAAAAATAGACCTCTGGCCAGGCTTACCAAGAAGAAAAGAGAGAGGAACCAAATAAACAAAATAAAAAATGAAAAAGGAGAAGCACCAATCAAAATCACAGAAATACAAATACCATAAGAAAATATTATTAATAGCTAAATGCCAAAAAAATGTACAACCAAGAAGAAACAAGTTTCTAGAAACATATAGCCTGCCAAAACTGAATCAAGAAGAAACATAATTTGAATCCTCCCAGACTTATAAAGCTACAGTAATCAAACACTGTGGTATTGGCACAGAAACAGCCATATACATCAATGAAACAAAATAGAGAGCCCAGAAATAAACTGACACACCTACCATCAATTAATCATCAACAAAGGAGGCAAGAATACACAACGGAGAAGAGTCTCTTCAGCAAATATAAAAATATTTTTGTAGATTATACATTAAAAATTATTATAAGGTAAATAGCTATAATTCCCTGTGCTTTACAATATATCCCTGTTATGGGACAACCCAAACGAACTTTTTGGGTAGCCCAATATATACAGTACTCTGTATTTCTTAATCGTGTTTTCCTAATTTGCCCCTCCCCCCTTACCTCTCCCCTTTGGTTAACTACTAGTTTATTTTCTCAGAAAAGGCAATGGCACCCCACTCCAGTATTCTTGCCTGGAAAATCCATGGACGGAGGAGCCTGGTAGGCTGCAGTCCATGGGGTCGCTAAGAGTCGGACACGACTGAGTGACTTCACTTTCACTTTCCACTTTCATGCACTGGAGAAGGAAATGGCAACCCACTCCAGCGTTCTTGCCTGGAGAATCCCAGGGATGGGGGAGCCTGGTGGACTGCCATCTATGGGGTCGCACAGAGTCAGACACAACTGAAGTGACTTAGCAGCAGCAGCAGTTTATTTTCTATATCTGAGTCTGCTTCTGTTTTCATTTCTGCATATCATTTGTTTATATTATTTCTTAGACTCCGCAGGTAAGTAACATCATGAAGTGTTTGTCTCTACCTGACTCACACTTCACTAAACATGGGGCTTCCCAGGTGGCTCAGTGGTAAAGAATCCACCTGCCAAGCAGGAGACATAGGTTCCATCTCTGGGTCAGGAAAAATTCCCTGGAGAAGGAAATGGCAACCCACTCCAGTATTCTTGCCTGAGAAAGCCTGTAGACAGAGGAGACTGACAGGCTATAGCCCAGGGCATCACAAAAGATTGGAACACAACTAGCAACTAAACATCAACAACCCTAAGCATAATATTCATGGGTTCATCCACATTGCTGCAGATGGTGGAATTTCATTCTTTTTTATGGCTGAATACTATTTTATTGTGTATGTATATGTGTTTATGTAAATACAAACACACATACCCCACGTCTTCTTCATCCATTTGTCTTTTGATAGACATTTAGGTTGCTTCCATATCCCAGCTATAATATAAACAAACATCAGGGTGAAGCTGTCTTTTCAATTTAGTGTTTTCATTTTTTCTGGATATATACTCAGGCATGGAACTATATAATAGTTTTAGTTTTCTGAAGAACTTCCAGACTGTTTTCCATAGCACCCATACCATCATTACATTTCCACCAAGAATGTACAAGGGTTTCTTTTTTTCTACATCCTCTCCAACATTCATTATTTGTAGACTTTTTGATGACAGCCATTCTGATAAGTGTGAGATGATACTTCACTGCTGTTCTAATTTGCAGGTCTCTGATAAAAAAGAAAATGCTCAGCATCGATTATTATGTGTCTGTTAGCCTTCTCTGGAAGGTATGTCTTCCTTGGGGAAAAACAAAAAACATCTACTCAGGTCTTCTGCTCAGTTTTTTACTGGGTTGTTTATTTTTTGATTCTTTTTTAACCTATATATTTTGGACATTAATCCTTTGTCAGTCACATCATTTGCAAATATTTTNGGGGAAAAACAAAAAACATCTACTCAGGTCTTCTGCTCAGTTTTTTACTGGGTTGTTTATTTTTTGATTCTTTTTTAACCTATATATTTTGGACATTAATCCTTTGTCAGTCACATCATTTGCAAATATTTTCCATTATACAGGATGTCTTTTCCCTTTGTTAATGATTTCCTTTGCTATGCCACAGCTTTTAAGTTTAATTAGATCCTATCTGCTTACTGGTTCCAGTCTTAATCCTACCACAGGTTTTGCTGTGTGGCTTTGACTAAATTCTTTAATTCTGAGATTCAAAATTCCTATACTAGATCTAAATTGTAAAGCGTTTCATTTCATATACCACTTTAACATACAAGATGAATATTAATCCTTTCATTTCAAAAGAATTGTTTCTATGTCAACCACATACAACAGGCACTATTAAATATTGCCAGAAAGAAGAGCTACTGTTCAACTACTTTAGCAATTTTACTAGTTTACAGGTTATAACAATACACACCAACAGTATACAACAGTGCATTTTTAATAGCTGGTTTGCCTTAGAGGGTATGCACAATGCTTAAGCACTCAAATATTTTTTCAATCAAAGATAACCAGGAAGTTAGGCTAAACAAAATTCTACTGGGAAAAGGAAACTCTCCTTTCCATTTACTATATTTCATCATTGTTTGCACTGTTGAGTTTTTAACACTAGATACCATATTAATAATATTAAAACAAAAAATCGAGTTCTTAATGATTTTTGTTTGCTTTTGGTTTTAATGGCCAACCTGGGTTTTTGATTATATAAAATATTTTCAGCATATAAGGATAACCATGTTTAAATGTTCCATGAATGTATTTATTAGCACATTCTTTTTTCTTTTTTTGGCAGTGCCCCAAGGCTTTCCCCAACCAGGTGAAAGTATGGAGTTCTAACCACTGGACAACCTGGGAATTCCCAACATTCTTAAAATTACTTTCTAAAGAAAATCTTGTTTCTAATCAGGAATACTGCTTTAGCTGAGTTCAGTTTACCACCACATGGGGCAACTACCTCAATCAAGTCTTCGTTGGACTCCTCAATTTTCAATTTCAGGCCCCACCCAACCTCAGCTATTTTTAAAAACCTGTAACTTAAAATACAGAATCCCTACAGTCCAGGTATTAGGTTAATCTCTAATTTTTTAGGTATTAGAGTCTTTTAAAAACACAATTGTGAAAAATTTAGAACTGCTTAATGGGCACAAAATCTGTCAATTCCTCTTAATACTTTAAGATGCATCCTTAGATTAAACCAAGAGCTTCCCAGGTGGCTCAGGGGTAAAAAATATGCCTGCCAATGCAGGAGATACAAGAGATGCGTGTTTGATCCCTGGGTTGGGAAGATACCCTAGAGGAATGGCAACCCACTCCACTATTCTTGCCTAGGAAATCCCATAGACAGAGGACCATGGCAGGCTACAGTACATAGTATCACAAAGAGTCAGACACAACTGAGCACACACATAGATTAAACCAGACCAATAAAGCTTTATACCTGGATTGTATTCTCTGAGCTTTCCCTGCCCCCACCCTATAACTCATTTATACAAATATGGCCTAACTGCCATTGACCTATATCAAAAGTATTATAAAATAATCTTATAAAAGTGGTCGTGTTTACTTAGGAATGTTTCATATTATAACAAGGTGTCCTTTTTCATCTATTAATTTAGGGTACTTTTTTATACCCCAACAAGTTTTTGTTCTAGGTGCTTAAAGAAATAGTAATAAAGGGCATTGAAGGCACTTGGGTCTTGTCTCTGAAAAAAAAAAAGTCATTTGAAAATTTTGAACAAGAAACTAACAAGATCTGATTTATACAGGAGAAGGCAATGGCACCCCACTCCAGTACTCTTGCCTGGAAAATCCCATGGGTGGAGGAGCCTGGTGGGCTGCAGTCCATGGGGTCGCTAAGAGTCGGATACGAGTGAGTGACTTGACTTTCACTTTTCACTTTCATGCATTGGAGAAGGAAATGGCAACCCACTCCAGTGTTCTTGCCTGGAGAATCCCAGGG